>JAJOZX010008925.1:140000-167893 GCA_023014485.1 Bathynomus jamesi | reverse complement strand
CCTGAAAAAAAGCGAAATATTTTATAATTAATTGACGCGAGTGCTAAACTGCTCTAATCTGAGGAGAAATTAGAATAATGATTTTTTTTAATTATACTTTAAAATTAATTAATGATGATAGTGTGACTGATAGAAGGAACTATAGAGATAAAGGGTGTAACCCTATGTAGCCCGTAGCTCAGTGTAGCCCGTAGCTCAGTGTAGCCCGTAGCTCAGTGAGTAACACAGTTTCCCTATGAACGAAGTGAAGACACTGAAGTCGGGGTTTCGACTCCCGACACCGAATTAGCATTAGTTGGCCTGAGCTCGGTGCCAGTTTCTGGCCATCCTGAATGATTATTTTAACAGCTGTTCAGGCAACTTCGAAACTTCAAAAGCACAAGATGGAAACCAGCTTCAGCTTATTACACTGTCGGGCGAAGTGAAAACATAGGATTTGCTGCAGAAGGCCCAGTGGAAGTTGAAATAAACTAAAATCTCGGTTATTAAAAGTGTAAAAAATATTCATGCAGTATTTCAGTAAATATTTGATGACCTTTGGTGACTTTTGGTGACCAAAAGTAATGTAAATAGTCTTGAAATACTAACATTTTGTCAAAATAATTGTAAATACCAAACAATGGTTGGTAAAAGTATGAGAGAGAGAGAGAGAGTTACAAGGAGTTACAAGGAAAGGAAATACTTCAAAAGGCCTTGGGCCCATACCAAGGAGGTACCAATGGCAACGGGTGCCAGAGAAAATTTCTTACACCCTCAAATAGTGTGCAAGATTCGGTCTAACCTTTTCTTGAACTGATCCACAGAGGAACTGCTTACAACTTCTGAAGATAACCTGCTCTACGTGTCACAGATCTTGTAGGCAAAGTAATTCTCACACACACTAGTCCTAAACCATTTCAAAGCCAACTTCCAACCATTGTTGCGAGTTGCGTTATCATTTGAACTAAGCATGCTTCTAAAACCGACATCGTTGAACCCGCGTAAGAGCTTGAAACCTCGATGAGTTGACTGCGCAGCCTCCAAGTTTCCAGCGAAAACAAATTCAGGGCGCGTCAGCGTCGATTGTAGCCCGTATGCCTAACGGAAGGGATCCACTTTGTGGCCCTCGCCTGGCCTCGCTCCATCCTCTCAATATCTTTCCTGAGGGTGGGCGACCAGAACTGCACAGCATACTCCAGGTGCGGCCGAACCAGAGAATTGTACAGGGGGAGCACAGTCTCCTTGTTCCGAAATCGAAATTGCCTCCTGATACAACCCAACAGCTTCTGTGCTTTCTTTTCCACCTCTACGCACTGTTTGGTAAACTTAAGGTCGCTGCTAATTAGCACACCCAAGTCCTTTTCCAAATCAGTGACCTCGATATTATTCCCCAACATGGAGTAGTCCGACTTGGGGTTGGCGTAGCCAATGTGCATGACCTTGCATTTACCCAAGTTAAACGGCATTTGCCATTTTTCGGACCACTCACCTATCCTACGTAGGTCCGCACGCAGTTGCTCGATCACTTCGGTCACTTCGGGCGTCCCAACATTGGCCCCAAACTTGGTGTCATCAGCGAATTTGACGATCCTACTGACGATGCCAACGTCGATATCATTTATGTAAATGATAAACAACAGTGGCCCCAAAACGGAACCCTGAGGAACCCAGCTAGTGACCGAGGCCCAACCCGAGGTAGCCCCTTTAATTACAACCCTCTGCCGCCTATTCTTCAGCCAGTTTTCAATCCACCTACCTACTTCCCCACCGATACTCAGCACGCACACTTTGGCCATTAGCCGGCGGTGAGGTACCTTATCAAAGGCTTTCTGAAAGTCGAGATAAAGTATATCAATCGCCCTACTCTTATCGTACTCACGATATCGTACTCGAGCAGGTTGGTGAGACACGACCTATGGTCTAAACCCATGTTGGGAGTCCCCAAGCAGCTTCTAGGAATCCAAATGGTCAACGATCCTATCCGATATTATCCCTTCTAATAATTTACCTACAACCGAAGTGAGACTAATGGGACGATAGTCCCCTGGACTTTCATGATTCCCTTTCTTGAAGATAGGGGTCACGTTGGCTTCCCTCCAGTCACCAGGCACCTGGCCCGTCTCCAACGATTTGTTGAAGACTGTAGCCAGGTGGGGAGCCACCTGGTCGCGCACTTCCCGCAACACTCTGGTGAGGAACTGGTCTGGCCCAGGAGCCTTAAACGCACTCAGCGTGTCTATTCTATCGGCAATGACTGTCGCAGTACACCGAACACTATCCAGGCCAGCACCTTCGTGCCTGACGCCTGGCTCGGGGATGACGCGGGTGTCCTCCCTGGTGAACACTCCCGCAAAGTACTCATTTAGCACATTAGCGATGTCCGCGTCGGTGGTCCGCAGCGCGTCGCTGGGTCCTTTAACGGGCCATCATGCTTCTAATGGGCTTTCTACTGTTAACATAACTGAAGAACTCCTTCGGGTTCCCCTTGCAGAGGCTTGCCACCCGGAGTTCTTCGTTACGTTTAGCTAGCTTAACCTTCGTCTTCACTTCCCTGCACAGGTGGACATACGCCTCAGTGTTCTCATGAGAAAGAGAGAGAGAGAGAGAGAGAGAGAGAGAGAGAGAGAGTTTGGGTGTTCGAAGTAATCAACGTCGAACAAATCGAACAAATTTTACAGCTAGAGCAATTTCTAACCAATAGTAGAGATTGTACAAAATACCTCTCTTGAATGCTGATATGAATTTTCGATCCCCAACAAGAAACTGGATGTTTAGTAAACGTCATAAACGTTTTATTGACGTTTTATAAACGTTTATGACATTTAATAAACGTCCCATTTCTTGCTGAGGATCGAAGGTCATCCATATATTCGAACTGTTGCTGCTGTGTTCCTGTAGCCAGGATGTAACAGTTTTTGTGTGTGAGTGTAATTCTAACACAAGTCCTGGTACCGCATTTGTAATAATTAGGGCGGTCAAAAGTCAATAAAGTCAAATTGTTTCCTCTGGGGCACTTTTCGCTGAAACGACTGAAAATGCAATAAAAACACCTGTAGGGGGTATATTACCAAAGTTAATAGGTCAACCAAAAGTCAACTTTTACCTGTTAGGTCAAAAAATAGCAATGAGGTAAATAAAGTCAATTTTTTGGAATAAATAATTAAAATAACTAAAAATTGGCATCTTTTTGGTTAACTGGCAACTTCGCTACTCGTATTTGTCTTATTTGTCTTGCACATCTGTTACATAATTGTGCGATGCAAATAAGAGCATTTTATAGTGATGTTGACACTTTAATTGCATGTGTCAAGGCTTCTCTTAAAAACAAAAGGAAGGAAGGAATTGTTTGCTGAAATAGGAACTCCTCCAGAACCGATTGTAACACGTTGGGCAAGCTGGCTGAACGCTGCTTTTTATTATGCAGACAATTTTCCAAATGTGAAGACAATTGTGGAAAATTTTGAAGATGAAAGAATCATTGTTCAGAAGGCTAAAGAGTGTGTTGCTAATGAAAAACTGCCAAAGCAACTAATGTCAATCAAAATGAATTATAGTTTGATTGCTAGCTTAGTGACTAGGATGGAAGCATCTGATTGCACCATTAGAGAGGCATATGAAACCATTTCTTCTATCAAGCTGGGCGAAGATATGTGTTCAGTCAAACAATACATTGAAACAAGACTCAAGACAAATGGTATTTGTGAAATAATTAATCTCAGTAGACCTGAAATCTCACCAACAGTTTATGGTCAGCTTTTGCAATGTCAACCAACAACTGCCGCTGTAGAGAGATCTTTCTCCATGCTTATAAATTATTAAGTAAGGATCGCAATTTTTTGCCAGAAAATGTCGGCAAATACTTCATAATTTACCACAATCGGTCAACTGATGTAGAAGAGCAAGAATAAGTAATTAAAGTATAGTTTTTACTATTGAAAGTAAAGGCAACTTTATAAGTCAATTTTTTCAATTCGTAAGGTCAACTTTCTTAATTTTTTCGGTCAACTTTTGACTGCCCTAGTAATAATGTAAGTTGTCTCTCTCTCTCTCTCTCTCTCTTTCCAGGGTCGAAGTATTTTGTTCAAACTTTTTCCGTACCCGCCTCTGGCAGAGAGGTAGCGGAGGGTGGGAAGAGACCTTTATGCTTTTCTATCTAGTTTTCTACTACTGCTAGAATAATTAAAAATGCACTAATTTAACAACAAGACCCTCCCCGAATGGACTGAAAGGTCTTTGAGTCTTCCTCTTGTCCTTGTAATTCTCTCTCTCTCTCTCTCTCTCTCTCTCTCTTCTCTCTCTCTCTCTCTCTCTCTCTCTCTCTCTCTCTTTCTCTCTCATGAAGCTTAATTATTAATTAATTTTAAAGGCCCATTAGATGTAAAATTTTAAATAATAAACCTTTTAGGAATTCAAGTCATCTTTCCTTCGTCTCAGTTCCTATGCAAGTTTTAGTGTAGCTCCTCAAGGTATGGTTCATACTGAAATATCTGGAAAATAGAATAATTACAGAGTTAATTAGCGTAAAAGGGTAGGCCCAAAGTTGGAGCAAATAATAGTCAACCAGACATTCAAAGCAAGAGTAATAAGTGAACAAGGATAAAATCACATTTCGTTATTTTATAAATAAAACGATCACGGATTGTTCAATATTCATTTGGTTCTTTCTGTGAAGAGGAATCCTTCTCAGCATTCCTTCCTTTTAACCAATCAGAAAATTCTTGTGACGCTTTCTTCTCTGTCCTCTCATGCATTCTCCACAATACCAGTGAGGTCCTTTACACTTCCTCTTTCCCCATCTCAGAACTCTCGTACCCCTGCGGGTGGGAGTATTTGTAACTAAATTATGAATTATACACTGCAAAACATGAAAATGAAAAAGTAGTTCTAACAAGTTTGCAAAATCTGCCAAACTGCACCAGACAAAACCATGGTTAGAAGATTTATGTCGAATCCGAACCACTGGCCGCTACATCATGTGGACGTAGAAGGTCACCGACCCAACTACTACCCATATCCACGCGATGTTGTTTAACTTCACTGATCTACGAGAAGCGTTGCAGCAATTGTCACGACGTAGCCCTCAATGACACGTACACGAATGCAGAAATGAAATTAATTTTTATGTCAAAGTGAGGAATTGTTGTTCAAAGTGAAATCAATGTCACGAAAGCTAAACCCGACGAAAGCCAAAATGAAAGTGTCGACATGCAGAATTTTTGCAGAAGGAAACTGTAGATTCAGAGAGCGACAGTGAATCTGTTATCGTCCAACTTTGTGCATACTTCTTGATAAATTTAGTTATTGTAAACTTGAGAAAAATACAGATTCCATCACTTCACCATCCGCAAACATTATGGAGGAGAATACAAATATGGCAAAAGACGTCTCTTCCAAAGCTTAATTGATAATATAAAATAAATATTTTATTAATAACAAACCACAACATTGATAAAATAGACGGCATCAAACGACAAACCAAAACCTAACCGAAACCAGTGCATTTTGGGATCTTTAACTTAAAGATCCCAAAATCATGTATGGTAGCAGCAGACTGCATGGAAACTAGGGGTTAAAACCGGTATTGAAATACCGGTATTAATACCGGTATTGAAGAAGTACAAATAATACCGATACCGATATTATAGGTTTTCGGTATTGACAAAAATTGCTATTGTAAAATTTAGGCAATTTAGTCCTCCGATAAGACTGAAGTGGAAGCAGATTCATTACTGAGTGAATACATGCAAGAAATGGACAAACTAGGAAAAGTGCCATCTAAAAAAAATTCCATTGATTTGATGTTACTAATGAATTTAAAAGCTTGGAAGTTACTTTACAGAGAAGTGAGAATTTAGAGAAGCTGTACAAGGCACTGCTTTCAATTAAACCTACAAGTGCAGAATCAGAAAGAGCCTTTTCTGCTGCAGGCCTATTTCTGACGAAACTGAGAACAAGTCTATCTGAACAATCCCTAGATGCTCTTTGTTTCCTCAAAGCATACTTTCAAAATCAAACTAAGAAATAAATATTTAGATACTAATAATTTCTATCTACCCCAGTAGTTGTATAATATGCTAAAAAAAAATTCAAATAATATTTTTATTACAATTTAGTAATTTACTGTATAAACTTTTTCGAATAGAATGCCATCTATTTGGAGTTGGGTCATTAATTTATAGTAAATATGGTGAGTACTGCAAGTCCCTCAGACTTGTGGGAGGGTTGGTAGGGTGGTACCATAATAAATCAAAATAAATTATTTTTTTCATAATACCGGTATCAATACTGGGATTAGCATAATTGCCTCCAAATACCGGTATTGAAAATTTTCGGTATTATGCAAGCACTAAATTGGAAACCCATCTTTAGAGATTAAACGACAGAGAAGATTGTGTTGTGCTTCTCAGAAATCAAGAGAGAGGAAACAGAATTCAAGAAAGATTTTGAGAGAGAAAAGCGAACACTATTCCGCAAGATACGAGTAGATAGAAAGATAGATGGATAGATAGAGTAACAGATAGATAGATGGATAGATTGACAGTTTGATAAATGGATAGATTGGAAAGAGAGAGAGAGAGAGAGCATTTGTTAGTGGTTAACTGCCAAAACAATGGAGGAAAAGAAATACTCACGCTGACATGGAAATTCTAACTAAAAATACAGAAAATAAAAAAAAATGGTGTTAATGTAATAAAAAATAAATTATAACTTTGCAAAACGGTAAAAAAGCCTCAAAGTACTACTGTTGAAGGAACAAACCCAGCAAGAAATGGGACGTTTAGTAAACGTCGTAAACGTTTTATTAACGTTTTATAAACGTTTAGGACGTTTACTGAACGTCCCATTTCTTGCTTGAAATAGAAGTTTGACTTTCTAAATGGTTAAACTTTAAAACCTATCGAGTTATTTTTAATACAAATTAACTTCAACTATTCTCCTTCCTTTTGAGTTGTTAAAATGAACTTGTACCCAATTGGTTGCGTTAAAAAACTAATTTAACCTAGTTTAACCTAACCTAAGCTAGCGTAACCCAACCTATGCTAACTTAATCTAACCTAACCTAACTTAATGTAACCTACAATAACTTTTCAATCTGGTGTCACATCGATCACGTGTCGTTAGTCCGATCAAAGTTAGTACATCACTCGGGTAGTTCTTGGGTAATTCTTGGGTAATTCTTGGGTAATTCTTGGGTAATTTTGAAAATAAGGAAAGAAAAAAATATTCTTTATTTTTAAAATTAGCGAATGAATGTAATAATTTTTACTATTTAATGGAACGGAACTTCTTAGCCCAATTTGGGTTTAAACCAACCCGATTGGTTTTAAACTGAACTACGCGCACCGTGCGATCACACGATCTTCTATATTTATTTAATTCAAATTCAATATTTTATCGAATTCACACGAGTAATAGATACGATACTTCAAGGAGATAACACACACACACACACACACACACACACACACATATAGTAGGGGCCACTAACCTGACGTTCATGTGAAGAAAGACCGACGCATGGAGCACTTTCATCTACTGAACCGATCAACTTTGGAACAATCTTCGTCAATCCATCTTTTCCCTGTCTGACCTCCAATATTTCTAATGTAGTGTCCAGGCATCTCGAAAATGTTGAACCTTAATTTTGGCTCTCTTCTTCTATGGGGATGGGAGCGTTTTTTTGCGGGCATTCAACCCTCCTTCCTGCATAATATATACTGTATATACACGAGTGTGTGTATATATATATATATATATATATATATATATATGTGTGTGTGTGTGTGTGTGTGTATGTACTGTATATGTGTGGACCAATTAAATTATCATGAGTGATTTGATGGATTAATTATTATGGATCAATTAAACTTTACAATGATAGTGTTTCTGAAGGATTTGGCTCCACTGTTCACGATTGACCTTTTTTGTTTTAAAAAGTTAATTTCTCTTAATACCGTTTTGTAATTTGTAATTTTTAAGTTTATTACTCTTTAATTTATCGTATCTTTATTACTATCAGGAATATTGTACTTATATATATTAATAATATATATATATATATATATATATATATATATATAATATACAGGGTGATCAAAAAGTAACGCAACCCATGGAGAAACGCACAAATTGATTTTTTCCTTCTGTTGCAGGCGATGATTCAGAAGTGTGTTGATGCAATTTCACAGGAAACGTTGCAAAGGGTCTTTAAGAACATGAATCGCCGTATCCACTTGTGTGAAGCACAGAACGGTGCCCACTTCCAGCACTTGCTCTGAAATAAATCGTTTTCCCATGGGTTGCGTTACTTTTTGATCACCCTTTATATATATATATATATATATATATATATAATATATATATATATATATATATATAGAGAGAGAGAGAGAGAGAGAGAGAGAGAGAGAGAGAGAGAGAGAGAGAATACATATGATTTGCTATGATTTGACCCCGTGTAGGGGTTTCAGTCTTCAGATGTCCCATACATAAGCTTCCTACCTTAATTTTGAGAAAGATATATTTCAGATGATTTCCGTTTACGTGAAATCCCGTGTTTCAAAATTTCATTAAATATTCTTTTGAAGAATTTTCACACTTTCAAATTAATCTGAAGACCTTTTGTAAATTATTACAAAGGACAAGAACAAGATTTGTTAATGTTTGATGAAGTATTACCCAAACTGTCAACGTGCAGTTAGTTATCAACTGGAAGAGGTACGTAGTTTCGGAAAAAAATTCACATAGGACCCTAAAATTTTACAAAAGCATAAAGATTTACTAATTAGTAAAAGTGATTCGTAAAAAAATAAGTTTTATTATTTACCAAAAAGAATAAAATAGCCAAAGAAAGCTATTATTACAGTATTATACCAATTAGTAATTTTTTAATGCCGTTTAGGAAATTTTTTATTGGCGAACTTTTTTCTGAAACTGTGTACAATCGAGTGACGTTAAATAATGACGGAAAGAAACCTTTCTTCTCGAAATCCTTGCTTACTAAATATACCAGATTTGACATCCATATTAAAATAAATCACTTTATTACATAAAGTCATAAAGTAAAATAAATAAATAAAATTTTATGATATAAAGTCATAAGGTAAGTAAGTATGAACCTTCTAGCAAGAAGTGGCTAAGCGACAAAGGTAAAAAAAAACAGAAAAAGCAGTTAATTTGTATCAAATTTGAAAGTGATAATAACTTTTGAACTTTTGAAAATATTCCATCGAAATATCTTGAAAAGTTCGAAAGTTATTCCACTTTCAAATTGGTACAACATTTACCTGCGTTTTCTGGTATTTTTTACTTTTGTTACTTAGCCACTTCTTCCTCGGAGAGCCTCATATTTTCTAGCATTTATACACTTTTTAGCTTATTCGGTTGTCTGAGGTTATTATTATACACTATAATAATTACTGTTGCGCCTATCTCCTACATAACAATTTCATAACATCTTTTATCAGTAACTCTGACGTAATTTACGTGTAACTCCACAAAACGTAACTTTACTCGGAACCGTTACTATATTCTTTACTTCGAAATTTTTCTGTAATATTTGTATGTGTAACTTTCCAAACGTGCACACTTAAAAATAAACAATATTTTAAAACTGATCTACATATGACTGAGGGTAAATAAAAAGCAAAAATTACAATTCAGGGCTTTATTTATGACATAGGAGCTATATTTTGCGAAGAAATCCTTTACAAATTAAACTTACATTACTAAATTTAGCAATAGTACATCAGACATTTCCAAACTTAAATCAAGGGAACTCCGAACTTACTTGGGTATATTAATTCAGACTCCAAATTATAAGTAACCAAATTTCAATGGGCATTTATACCACTTTATACTCACTCTGTTTAACTCTATTAAATTGTTTCATATAACACTGAGAAGAAAAAGATATATTAACTATATTCTGTTTTTAAAGAGAAATCACCGTGACCTGATCTAAAAGAGAGAAATGCGTGCGCACAGACTTCCTAACGTATTTCCATATACAATAAAGTTATAATAAAGTCTTCGTTTATGGAAAGAAATCATATTCATATAATGAATATCCAAAAATATTTTTCATACATTTTTTTAAGTGCTTTCATATTTTGGACTTACGCCAGACGCCAAAACGGTGAAAATGTTTATAATTACATTTGATTGCAAAAAAACTAAGCGTGAAATTTAGCTTTCATTTGGTTATAAGCCTTACGCCTGAGCTATGCAATTAAGAGGAATAAAAGCTAATAACAAAATGTTAGCGAGTTGTTACGAAACAAAATAGGGAAAAGGAGTCTTACTTTTGTTGAAGCTGAAAAAAGTTAAGCTAATGTTACGCATTGATTTCATTGTAACATAAAAGTTAGGTTAAAATGTATAACTGGTGTCACCGTAGTGTACAACTTATAAGTGAAAATGTTTAGGGGTAAAGAGAAAAGGCATATTACTGTTAATGCCATAATTTAGCTTATACTCGTACGTATACTAGCAACCAGTGTAATATGACAGGGAACGTACAGTTTAAACTGCGGAATTGAAACAACGGTTCACTGCACGTACAACATCTAAACACAGTACGGTCAGTCATCCAGCTAGAAACAAACCCAGCATCAGTTAACATCACTGATCTTACGGGAAGCGGTTTTAAACTGGCTGCGACGTAACCCTCAGCATCGGTGAAGTATCGTCGACTGGGAATCATGTACCCAAGGTTCGATTTCCATCTAGCAGGAACTGAAATGCATCGGACATACGATGTCAATGTCTCCCTCGTGCGCGGACGTGTGAAATCTTAACTCAATAAAAAATGTATATCAAAATATTGCAGTGAATGTTTACACAATGTAACGACATGAGTACAAGACATGAAACTGAACAGAGTACAACTCACTTCAGTTTAAAGATGTTAAATAAAATATGACCAAAAACGAGATGAAAAAAACGCGTTACAGAATTTTTAAAACGCAATTTAAGAATAATCTATAAAGACTCCAAGAATATTTCAAGAGTAAGTTAATAAAATAACGTTCTTATTGATACTCACTAAAGCAACATCGCTTCCTCTTAGATCAGATGTCGTAATCCCGCCGTTTCCCTATAAACGAATTGAAGACACTGATGTCGGGGATTCGACTCTCAGTGATGTTAGTAATAATAATAATAATAATAATAATCCCGGAGTTAACGCAATGGGTCATATTTGTCTGGCTTTAGTACTGTGCCAGTTTCTGGTCCTCCTTAATTAATTATTATTATTAGCGTATTCATTATGCGAGTTTAGGATAAAACTGGCAAGCCTTTTCATGATATTAAATACAGTATATTGAGTAATAATGAAGCGAAAATGAAAATATATACACACACAGTATAAGCATGGCTATATCTTCTATACTCCGTGCTATATTGATGCCGTGACTTTGAGAGACGTAAAAGCTAAAATTAGGCATTGATTCCAAGTGATCAAAGAGAAACCTCGTAAAGCAACAAAAAGAACGCCTTTTTAAACTTTTAAATTAAATGGAACATGTAAAAAAAGAAAAAAAACCGTTTCATATAATTGGCAAATAGCATGATTCAAAATTCGCCCTTTCATATACGTTCATTAAGGTTTAGCTCAAGCCATTTATAATTATATACATATATATATATATATATATATATATATATACACACATATATATAAAATCTGGTGCGCCTGATACGCCTCGGTGGTGTAGTAGTTAGCGTCGCTGACTATGAATCCTACGAATCCATTGGCCCGGGATCGAGACTGGTGACGGCAGGCGGCGCGCAGCAAAACCCAGCTGTTCATCCTTCCACACAATAAAAAATGTGGTTGGTAGATAAATGGGTACCCTGATAGCTTAGTGGTTAAGACGCTGGGTTGCTGGTGGGGCGTGGTTCGGATTCCACGTTAAACTGTAGGTCTAAGGTGGAGTGACAAGCTTGATCTTCGTCAGAATGAATAATTCTGGTGGAAGCAAAACCAAGGTTTTATATATACAGTGTGTATATATATATATTATATATATATATATATATATATTATAATATGAAAATTATTTCACGAAAGTAACACGTGAAAAATATTTATGATGAATAAAACCACGAAGGAAAGGAAACACAGAGTGGTGCTCAAGCGCTTTCGTCTAATGACATCCTCAGGAACACTGAAGTAAATAAAGAGTTCAAGACTATATATAGGTTACAAAAAAAAATATATATATGATGAATAAAACCACGAAGGAAAGGAAACACAAAATGGTGCTCAAGCGCTTTCGTCTAATGACATCCTCAGTGGAACACTGAAGTACATAAAAGGGTGACAGCCTATATATAGGTTACAGAAAAAAAAATAAATAAAAAATAAATAATATATATATATATATATATATATATATATATATATATATATATATATATATATACATATCTATCTATCTATATATATATATATATATATATATATATATATATATATATATATATATATATATATGCAATAAACGGAGAAGTAAAAATAAAAATTAAAAATTAGAGGATTAACAGAGAGGCATACAGATTTGTAAGGAAAAAATATCGATTTTTAGCACAGATCAAATGAATTATAAAAATACAAATTTATACTGGAAATCTGCCCGGGTTTTAACACTCTGCCTTTTTTGGTTAAGTTTCGATGTATATAAAAATAAAATGAAAATTAAAAGTTAATAAAGTAGCATACAAGTTTACCAAAGATTTAGCGTTCTACCCTTCTTATCTAAATCTGTTTTGAAGGAATTCAAAACAAAGGATCGAGTTGAAAAAGACCTTTGCTTATGTTGAAGTTATTTGAAAGTTGGATAATGGCAGACTTAAGAATATTTCTATTAACAATGTTGCTAGAGTGGAATAAAACTGAAGCATTATTCCAATCAATACAGTGGGATAACTCTGACAAGTGGACAAAAAGGGCACTGGACAACTGTCCTGTTCTAACGGAATATTGATGCTGTTTTATACGTGTGTGCAAATCCTTTCCCGTCTGACCTATGTAAAAGGAATCACATTGTTTACACCCAATTTTATAGATAATGCCTGAATTATTGGTAGGGCTATTTTTTACTATGATATTTTTCACAATATTGTTATATGAAAATACTACATTAATATCCAAAAGTTTAAGTGCATTAGCAATGCCTAAAAAGCCCGGGAAAAATGGAAGTACTAAAATATTTTTTGACAAAGTACGAGTGTTATTATTGACACGATAGAAAGTTCGTTTTGCCTTGTTGAGACAAGATTCCATAAACGCAGATGGGTAACACAGATCACTTCCAATACCGTTGATTTTTTCCAATTCGGCATCAATGTATTCCGGACTGGCGATCCTAAGGGCGCGGAGAAACATTGATGAAAAAATGGGCCTTCTTAGTGGGGGTGTCATGTCCCGAGTAAAAGTGTACGTAGGACAAGTTGTTTGTTGTTTTCCGATAGATACTAAACTTAAAACCTGGGCTTTCCCTATGTACAGTGTACACGCACATCCAAAAATGGGATTGACTTGTCTTGTTCCACTTCTAAAGTAAACTTAATGGAGGGGACTTGATCATTTAACTGAAGGAGGAAGTTATCCAGGTCACGATTCATGGGCCAGATACACAAAATATCGTCGACGTACCGCAACCAAGGGATGCCAACCCCCAGGATTCTCGGAATGTAAGTAATTTCGAAAAACTCCATATAAATATTGGAGAGGAGGGGCGATAAGGGGTTGCCCATGGCCAGTCCAAAAACTTGTTGATAATACTCGTTATTGAAAGTGAATTTACAGTCTTTGATGCAAAGCTTAATAAAATCCAAAACAATGTGTGAAGGTAGTGGCAGGTCATACTTATGTAATTCTTGGGAGAGAAAGTCAAGCATATCGTCAATTGGCACTTTTGTAAACAATGAACACACGTCAAAACTGATCAATCTATCGTTAGTTTCAGTACGTGCATTATTCAATTTTTCAGTAAGATCCATGGAATTTTTTACATGTGAATCAGAGATAGTTCCGAGAATGGGGGACAAGACTTTGACAAGCCATTTGGAGAGTTTATAAGTAATAGAGCCCACCGAGCTAATAATAGGGCGCATAGGGTTGCCAGGTTTGGGGGTTTTAATAAAACCGTAAAGGTAGGGCAGAGAAGGTGAAGTGGACATGAAAAGCGGAATTAAGTCCTTATGATCTTTGAGAATGCGTTTCAAGCCACTATTAAATGATTTGATGACGTCATCCTGCGGGTTCTTCCTAAGTTTGCTGTATGTGGCGGGGTCCTGGAGAAGCTCGTTCATCTTTCCGATGTAGTCCACTTTGTCCATAATAACTAACTTAACCAAAAAAGGCAGAGTGTTAAAACCCGGACAGATTTCCAGTATAAATTTGTATTTTTATGTACTTCAGTGTTCCTGAGGATGTCATTAGACGAAAGCTCTTGAGCACCATTTTGTGTTTCCTTTCCTTCGTGGTTTTATTCATCATAAATATTTTTCACGTGTTACTTTCGTGAAATAATTTTCATATATATATATATATATATATATATATATATATATATATATATATATATATATATATATTATACAGGGCGTCCCAAAAAAATGTATACACACTTTAAATACTTATAAAGGCAGTGTTTATTAAAATACATTTCATTTTCAAAATGTAATAGAATCTACAGACATTATTTAATTGTTTTGTCAACGCCTGTTTTCAAACTGACGTCCGTTCTGGTCCAGGCACTGCTGATAACGCGAAGCAATGGAATCGCAAACATCACGAAACATCTCGTTTGGTATTTGTGTGCATTCTCGTTCAATGGCTGCTCTCAATTCACTGTTGCAGGTTTTATAGCGTAGACTTTGTCTTTTAAGTATCCCCATAAAAAAAAGTCTAGTGGTGTGAGGTCTGGTGAACGCGGAGGGTATTCTACGAAACCCCTTCGTCCAATCCACATCCACATCGTGCCAAGTACCACTCGCAATACTCCACTCTTCGGTCCGGATCATCTTCATTAATAGCATGGACTAATCTTGGAATGTAACTTTTCCATTGACAACGCTTCAAAATGCGTTGGACAGACGATTCCGAAATTCCTACCTCACGACTCGCTTGCCGCACAGATTTTCTTGGACTTTGGTGATACGTTTCCAGTACTCTTTCTTGCTTTGTGGGGCTTGTCGATGTCCGTGGTCTCCCGGAACGCTTTTTGTGGACATTCTGAACAGTTCCATCGGCTTCAAACTAATCTCTAATTCGAATGATGGTAAGTCGCGTTGGTGGATCTGTTTGAAACTCCCTCCTAAACTGTCTTTGCACTTCAACTGCATTTTCACACTTCCAGTAGCATTTTAGAATGAATTTCCTTTGTTCAAAGCTTAGTCTGACTGCCATTATTAATTCTAATGGGTTTAACTTGGAAAGAAAGAAACATCAATTGAGCTATCAGCTGTTAAAGTGTGTATACATTTTTTTGGGACGCCCTGTATATATATATTATATATATTATATATAATATATATATATATATATATATATATATATATATATATATATATATATGGGAATGAACTCAGAATGGTCCCCTGAGTTTTTTATGATACACACAGACCGTGCATGGAACAAGGAACTCTTCTGGGATAATTAAATCCACTATAGTCCGAATAAGTAATGGTAAATGACAAATACCATAGTTTTTCTTTTTCATGATGCTAGCCCGACGTGGGCAACGGGTCACTCGCAAAGAGGTCCCATAAATATAGCTTCCCTCACCAGCTATCTGCAAAGCAGACAGGATCCAGCTTTGGGACATGGATCTAGGGTTTAAAGCAGCCTAGCCCTGCTACATTTAGAACCTCAATATAAGCAAAAGACTCGCTGCCTTCACGTCAGATTGAATACACAAAGAAAAAGTGGTAACTATTATATTTTTAGCCAAAAACCAAAACTTAAACCTCAACTGGCAGAATTGAGCGTCCACTTTTCAAGGCACATAACATGTCCGCTTCAAGATGGGAATGAACTCAGAATGGTCCCCTGAGTTTTTTATGATACACACAGACCGTGCATGGAACAAGGAACTCTTCTGGGATAATTAAATCCACTATAGTCCGAATAAGTAATGGTAAATGACAAATACCATAGTTTTTCTTTTTCATGATGCTAGCCCGATGTGGGCAACGGGTCACTCGCAAAGAGGTCCCATAAATATAGCTTCCCTCACCAGCTGTCTGCTTTGCAGATTGCTGGTGAAGGAAGCTATATTTATGGGACCTCTTTGCGAGTGACCCGTTGCCCACGTCGGGCTAGCATCATGAAAAAGAAAAACTATGGTATTTGTCATTTACCATTACTTATTCGGACTATAGTGGATTTAATTATCCCAGAAGAGTTCCTTGTTCCATGAACGGTCTGTGTGTATCATAAAAAACTCAGGGGACCATTCTGAGTTCATTCCCATCTTGAAGCGGACATGTTATGTGCCTTGAAAAGTGGACGCTCAATTCTGCCAGTTGAGGTTTAAGTTTTGGTTTTTGGCTAAAAATATAATAGTTACCACTTTTTCTTTGTGTATTCAATCTGACGTGAAGGCAGCGAGTCTTTTGCTTATATTGAGGTTCTAAATGTAGCAGGGCTAGGCTGCTTTAAACCCTAGATCCATGTCCCAAAGCTGGATCCTGTCTGCTTTGCAGATAGCTGGTGAGGGAAGCTATATTTATGGGACCTCTTTGCGAGTGACCCGTTGCCCACGTCGGGCTAGCATCATGAAAAAGAAAAACTATGGTATTTGTCATTTACCATTACTTATTCGGACTACAGTGGATTTAATTATCCCAGAAGAGTTCCTTGTTCCATGCACGGTCTGTGTGTATCATAAAAAACTCAGGGGACCATTCTGAGTTCATTCCCATCTTGAAGCGGACATGTTATGTGCCTTGAAAAGTGGACGCTCAATTCTGCCAGTTGAGGTTTAAGTTTTGGTTTTTGGCTAAAAATATAATAGTTACCCCTTTTTCTTTGTGTATTCAATCTGACGTGAAGGCAGCGAGTCTTTTGCTTATATTGAGGTTCTAAATGTAGCAGGGCTAGGCTGCTTTAAACCCTAGATCCATGTCCCAAAGCTGGATCCTGTCTGCTTTGCAGATAGCTGGTGAGGGAAGCTATATTTATGGGACCTCTTTGCGAGTGACCCGTTGCCCACGTCGTGCTAACATCATGAAAAAGAAAAACTATGGTATTTGTCATTTACCATTACTTATTCGGACTATAGTGGATTTAATTATCCCAGAAGAGTTCCTTGTTTCATGCACGGTCTGTGTGTATCATAAAAAACTCAGGGGACCATTCTGAATTCATTCCCATCTTGAAGCGGACATGTTATGTGCCTTGAAAAGTGGACGCTCAATTCTGCCAGTTGAGGTTCAAGTTTTGGTTTTTGGCTAAAAATATAATAGTTACCCCTTTTTCTTTGTGTATTCAATCTGACGTGAAGGCAGCGAGTCTTTTGCTTATATTGAGGTTCTAAATGTAGCAGGGTTAGGCTGCTTTAAACCCTAGATCCATGTCCCAAAGCTGGATCCTGTCTGCTTTGCAGATAGCTGGTGAGGGAAGCTATATTTATGGGACCTCTTTGCGAGTGACCCGTTGCCCACGTCGGGCTAGCATCATGAAAAAGAAAAACTATGGTATTTGTCATTTACCATTACTTATTCAGACTATAGTGGATTTAATTATCCCAGAAGAGTTCCTTGTTCCATGCACGGTCTGTGTGTATCATAAAAAACTCAGGGGACCATTCTGAGTTCATTCCAATCTTGAAGCGGACATGTTATGTGCCTTGAAAAGTGGACGCTCAATTCTGCCAGTTGAGGTTTAAGTTTTGGTTTTTGGCTAAAAATATAATAGTTACCCCTTTTTCTTTGTGTATTTAATCTGACGTGAAGGCAGCGAGTCTTTTGCTTATATTGAGGTTCTAAATGTAGCAGGGCTAGGCTGCTTTAAACCCTAGATCCATGTCCCAAAGCTGGATCCTGTCTGCTTTGCAGATAGCTGGTGAGGGAAGCTATATTTATGGGACCTCTTTGCGAGTGACCCGTTGCCCACGTCGGGCTAGCATCATGAAAAAGAAAAACTATGGTATTTGTCATTTACCATTACTTATTCGGACTATAGTGGATTTAATTATCCCAGAAGAGTTCCTTTTCCATGCACGGTCTGTGTGTATCATAAAAAACTCAGGGGACCATTCTGAGTTCATTCCCATCTTGAAGCGGACATGTTATGTGCCTTGAAAAGTGGACGCTCAATTCTGCCAGTTGAGGTTTAAGTTTTGGTTTTTGGCTAAAAATATAATAGTTACCCCTTTTTCTTTGTGTATTCAATCTGACGTGAAGGCAGCGAGTCTTTTGCTTATATTGAGGTTCTAAATGTAGCAGGGCTAGGCTGCTTTAAACCCTAGATCCATGTCCCAAAGCTGGATCCTGTCTGCTTTGCAGATAGCTGGTGAGGGAAGCTATATTTATGGGACCTCTTTGCGAGTGACCCGTTGCCCACGTCGGGCTAGCATCATGAAAAAGAAAAACTATGGTATTTGTCATTTACCATTACTTATTCGGACTATAGTGGATTTAATTATCCCAGAAGAGTTTCTTGTTCCATGCACGGTCTGTGTGTATCATATATATATATATATATATATAATATATATATATATATATATATATATATATATATATAGTAAATATAGAAATAAAAATTGTGGGAGAAGCATACAAATTTGAAAGGAACACTACCAATTTTAGCACTTTTCCCGAATTCAACACAAGATCAAATGGATTGTTTACACCAATTTTACAGATAATGCCTGAATGATATATGTCACCAAAAAAATAAATAAAATAAAAATAAAAAATAAAAATAAATTGAAAAATAAAAATTGTAAGAGGAGCATACAAATTTATAAGGGAAAATTACCAAAGGTTTAACACTCTGCCCTTCTTGTCTAAATCCGTTCTGAACAAATTCAAAACAACGGGATCGAGTTGAAAAAGACCTTTGTTCATGTTAAAGTTATTTGTAAGGTGAATAATAGCAGACTCAAGAATATTTCTATTAACAATGTTGCTAGAGTGAAACAAAACTGAAGCATTATTGCAATCAATACAATGGGATAACTCTGACAAAGGACAAAAATGGCACTGTCCATTTGTCAGAGTTATCCCATTCTATTGATTGGAATAATGCTTCAGTTTTGTTTCACTCTAGCAACATTGTTAATAGAAATATTCTTGAGTCTGCTATTATTCAACTTACAAATAACTTTAACATGAGCAAAGGTCTTTTTCAACTCGATCCCGTTGTTTTGAATTCGTTCAGAACGGAGTTAGACACGAATGGCAGAGTGCTAAACCTTTGGTAATTTTCCCTTATAAATATGTATGCTCCTCTTACAATTTTTATTTTTCAATTTATTTTTATTTTTTTTATTTTATTTATTTATTTTTTTGCGACCTATATATCATTCAGGCATTATCTATAAAATTGGTTGTAAACAATCCATTTGATCTTGTGTTGAATTCGGGAAAAGTGCTAAAATTGGTAGTTTTCATTACAAATTTGTATGCTCCTCCCACAATTTTTATTTCTATATTTACTATATATATATTTTTTTTTTGTAACCTATATATAGTCTTGAACTCTTTATTTACTTCAGTGTTCCTGAGGATGTCATTAGACGAAAGCGCTTGAGCACCACTCTGTGTTTCCCTTCCTTCGTGGATTTATATCATCATATATATATATATATATATATATATATTATCATACTTATTTACTTTAGTGAGTTCGAACGACGGTTCAAGATCGACCTACGGTCGACCCCTCTGCAGCATCCCGCCTCATTTGCGGGATTTGGTGAAGGAGGGAATTGCTGTCTGATCTCCTCCTGCTCTCGTAGCCAGCCACGCATGGCTGGTCAGGGACTTTGCACAGGAATCTGTCCAGCTGGTTCTTGAAGTTATTCAGGTCGTGTGCTGGAGATTCCTCACTTCTTTTGGTTGGGCAGTGAAAAGCTTTGGGCCTGTTATTCTGAGGGTATTTTCCATCCTCGTTTTCATGGACCCTTGTCCCACCGTAGCTGGGACCGTACAAAATCTGCATCTTCTCTCATTCCAGTTTGTTTCTATTTCATTTCTAAAGTTAGGGACAGAGCCCTCAAGTATTTTCCATATGTATATTATTGTGTACCGCTCTCGCCTTCTTTCGAGAGAGTAGAGTTCCAATGATTGTAGTTGAGACCATAGTCTTCACCTTCCGTTTCCTCTATCTTAGATGTAAAAGTCCTTTGTATAGCTTCAATGTTTGCAATGTCTCGTCTTCTGTATGGCTTTGTGAGTAGTGAGTAATACTCAATTATTGGTAGGACTAGACTCTTCCATAATTTAAGCATGATGTTTGCGTTTCTGCTGCGGAAGCTCCTCCAGATGATTCCCATTATATTTCTAGCCGTTGTGATTTTGATTTTATAGTGCTCTCTGAATTCTGCATCCGGCGACATTATTACTCCAAAATCCCTGACTTGTAGATTTGGTGTTATCTGTTTGGCTTGCATAGTTTTGTACCCTTTTTCCTGTAGCTCTTTGTTATTACCATATTTTAGAAGTTGGAAGTTTTCTTCGTTGAACTTCATATTGTTGTCTTCTGCCCACTGGAATAGTGTTTCAATGTCGTTTTGTAAACGTCCTATGTCACCTTCGTTCAATATTTCCTTGCATATATTTGTGTCATCTGCGAAACATGATACGATACTGTCATTGATATCTGCATCAATATCTGCAATCATTATTATGAACAGCAAGGGAGCTAATACTGTCCCTTGTGGGACAGAGCTCTCTACTTCCGAGACTTCCGATTTGAATCCATTTACCACCACTTTGTGTTATTTGCGTCAAGAAATTACGTATCCATCTTCCTAGCTTTCCATTAATTCCTGTGTTCTTATCTTTATGTGCTATAATTCCATGGTCACATTTATCGAAGACTTTAGCAAAATCAGTATAGATTACATCTATGTTTTGTCCTCGACACAGTGTTTCTTAATATTTTCTCCTGGTGGTCTAATAGCTGTGATAGGCATGATCTTCCAGCCCTGAAACCATGTTGATTTGGGTTGTATAAGTTCTTTTCTTGTAGGTATTAGATAGTTTCGCTTCTAATTATACGTTCAAAGCACTTTATAAGGTGTGAGGTGAGCGCTACCGGCCGATAATTCTTGGACATTGCTCTGTTGCTACGTTGGAATAAAGGGGCAATGTTAGCGTTCTTTAGTGGTAGTGGAATTTGTCCTGTGTCGAGTGATTCCTCCATAGTAAGTATAGCGGTTTGGCAATACTCTCTTTACATTTCTTCAGAAATGTGGCACTCCATGTGTCTGGCCCTGGTGCCGAATTGTCTCGCATCTGTGATAGAGCCTTAATTACATCTCCTTCGGATATTAATAGGTTTGTGCAAGATTTTGTCCTTGGCTGATTTGTATCAATGTCGAAAAATTCGTCTGCGTTTTTATTTTCATCTCGGACTTAGGGGTGCTAAACAGAGAGTTAAATTGTTCCTTAAGCAGTTCGTTCATTTTTGTGGGGTCATTTGTGTGTTTGGCCTCCCCGTCTATCAACGGGGAGGCCGTTTACCTCCTCGTTTGTCTTATGTATGAATGTTTGTTTAGGTTCATTTCTATTTCGCCTAGTTTCCTCTCTAGTTTAAGTCACCTTGCATCAGTTTTGCATCTCGAGCTTGCTACTTTTTCTCTTTTGTCTCTCTGGAACATGCTACAGTAATATAGGTTTGTTTCAGACTCCATTATACCTAGTATTTGTTCTGGAGTCTTCTCGTGAAGTAGTAATTCCAATTTACTTCCTTTAAGTCTTTATTTACACTTTCCCAATCTACTCTCTTTGAATTTATGTTTAAGCCTTCAAATATTCCTTCTGCCTCTCTGGGATGCGTTTTCGGACCTCTGGGTGCTAACTTCAATTGTATATCGATTAGGTTATGGTCGGAGAATTTGTGTGCGTTACCTTTTTATTTATTATTATCTCATTGTTATTTGTCAAAACTAAATCCAAAACGTTCTCTTTCCTAGTGGCTTCACAAATTTCCTGAGTAAGGGTGTAATGTTCCATCATATCTAATAGCATTATTGCTTCGGTTCTATCATCTTTTGGAATGTTGCCATGAAACTTCCCAACATATATAACTTCGTCATTTTTCTCCCATGTTATGAATGGGAAATTAAAGTCTCCGCAAATTAGAATATTTGTTGCTGAAGTTTCAAGTAACTGTAACCTGGTTTGTACTTCATTAGTGGCAAATTGGAATTCACTTTTTGTGGTGTTTGGTGGTCTGTAGACGTCCATAATGGTAGGTTCAGTTCTTTTACTTCTAATATGATAACTTCGACTGTGTTGTTTGATTTGTGTACCTTCACCTCATATGTGTATGTTTTTTTCACGTAGATACAACATCCTCCCCCTCGTCTAGCCACTCTATCTGATCTGTATATGTTGTAGTCCAGCAATGCTATTTCAGTATTCTCGATGCAGTTTTCACAGCCTTTTTCGCACTTATGTAAGTGTGTTTCCGTTAGGCATATGATATCTATGCTGGTTTCCGTAGCTAAATTTTGCAAGTATTGTAATTTGCAGTCTGCATGGTCCGTATACAGGCATTGTATACGTGTGTATAACACATTTATCGGGTTTCTAATCTTCGTGTTCGATTTTCCTAACTGATGGTCTTTTCCTGGTCGATGTCGGTTCCTGTTTGGTGTTATTGGTTGGGCCGCTGCATTTGGGAGTAATGGGGTTGCGGCCCGTGATACTACTGTGATTGTTGTATTATTGGTGGGTGATGTTGAATAGAAGGGTGTTGTGCGTAATGTTGTGGTGCATATATTTGCGGCGTTCTGTCTTTCCTTGATAGAAGGACAAGCTATGCTTTTATTATCCTCATTTCTTCTAAAAAATATGTTTCATTACTCTTATTATTGCTTCTGTGTCGAATATGATCTGTTCTTTCCCGTTCTCTTCTTTGCGTACCCTTAATGTGAAAATACGGGCACTCTACGTTCGGGCATTTTTTCTCCGTAATTGACTGTTTGCACATTCGAGGGTGAAAAAAGTTGCAGTTTGGTCCGTACCTGCATTTCCCATTCCTCATCATATAGATGCATTTGGGGGGGGTGATTGTATATGCAGTTTGAGCCATATTTGCACGAACATGTTTTTATAATATTCGCATATGGCCCGTCGTTTAAATTCCCCCTGAGTCTTATGTGATGTGATTCAATTTCCTTCTTCTGCTGCGCCACCACTTCTTCCCTACTCAGTGGTTTTTTTTTTCTTCGGCGTGTATTTCGTATCTCTCTCTCTCTCTCTCTCTCTCTCTCTCTCTCTCTCTCTCTCTCTCTCTCTCTCTCTCTTTTGCGTGAGCATTTCTTTATCTGAGGCTGCTTTCGCCCCTTCCTGTAGTGTGTTGTCCATCTCATTTTCGTTTTCGGTTGTGCCGGAGTTTTCTGTTGTTTCCTGATTTTCTGTCGGTAAAACTGCTGAACTTGATTCTTCTATTTCAACATTTTGTATTCTCCTTTGTACTAATTTCCTATTGTTTTCCATGCACTTGACGCACAAGAAACCATAAAGGCCTATGATTTTGTTATTTATTCGATTTATCATTTTCTTGTCTTTTCTATCTAAGTTCATGGATTCGTAGTGTTTAAAGGTATTACACAGAAAGCATTTTAAGCCCGAGGTCTGGTCGGCTTCATTTTTGCAATCACAGAACTGATGTGTAGCGCATTCCATTACACATAATCCCGCTCTATTCAGTTTTCTGGATTTACCGCAATTTATACATTTCTTCGTATTTTTTGCCATTCTTTCCTTTATTTTCCTCTTTCCTTTATTTTTCTCTTTCCTCTTTTCTCGCTTCTCAAATTTCTCTCGATAACTCGACCTTCGTTTTATGGCTCTTCCAAATTGTGTCTGACCTTTTGCCCCTCTATAGGCCTAATGTACAAATCTCAGGAGCTGTTTTTCAGTTCGAAGTGTTTTCAATTTATGTTTCAATTGATGTTTTTTCTTTGGGCAAACTATATGCCACCGGCTTTCACTTAATAAATTATTATCGCGAATTCACTCGTATTTCATACACACACACTGGTATAAGATAGAATTTACCGCTGAACTTATAAACACTAGTTATTTCGATTGCACAGAGCGGAAACAAAACGTCCGTACACCACGAGCTAGAAACACATACCTATATATACAGTATATATATATATATATATATATATATATATATATATATATATATATATATAATATATATATATAATATATATATATATGCTCCAGATAGACAGGAAATTCAGAGAAGCAT
This sequence comes from Bathynomus jamesi, assembly GCA_023014485.1. Classification (NCBI taxonomy): domain Eukaryota; kingdom Metazoa; phylum Arthropoda; class Malacostraca; order Isopoda; family Cirolanidae; genus Bathynomus; species Bathynomus jamesi. Next base: position 143,451 of record JAJOZX010008925.1, on the reverse strand, counting down.
GAAAGCGATTGATCTCGGGATAATAATGACAGATGATGCGCAATTCGAAACACAAATCAGATAGCGATAAATAAAGCAAAAAGAGTCGCCGACAGGTTCTAAGAACGTTCAAGAGAAGGGACAGGACAGTAATGATTCCCCTGCTAAAAAACACTGATATACCAAAACTTGAATACTGCTCAGTTTTGACGTCCCCATATAAAAAGGAAGAAACTAATAAACTAGAAGAAACGCAAAGGCATTTCACAGCCAAGATTGATGGCTGCAAAGAACTCAACTACTGGGAAAGACTACGTAAAACTAAATCTGTACTCACTGGAAAGAAGAAGAGAGAGGTACATCATAAACATATGGAAATGATCGAAAAAACTGGTACCAAACCTAAAACTAAACCCAATTACCATTCAAAACAACACTGGAAAATAGGAAAAGGCAGAAAAAGTAGTAGTGTTCCCAAATTAAAATCACGACAAGGGACCTCCTCAACCCTGAAGGAAAATAGCTTGGTTGTCAGGGGGCCAAGACTTTTCAACCAGCTTCCTAAGGACCTCAGAAACGTAACGGGGGTCAAAGTTGAAGTCTTCAAGAAAAGACTGGATGCCTGGCTCAGGACAGTACCAGATGAGCCGGGCGTGCCTGGCTATGTACGGGGAGAGCGCAAGAAAGTAACTCGCTCCTCCACCAGGCCAGACCTAGAGGCGGGGCCACCGCTTGACTCCGTGTGAGAAGAGAGACCAGCACACGAAACAAACATAAGGTTCATAAGGTAAGGTAAGGTTGTATATATATATATATATAATATATATATATATATATATATAAGATATTTTATATATATATATATATATTCTTTCGGACAGACATCTGGAAAATTATTTAATTTTCAGCTCGGGTATCAAGGTGGATATTCTGGGTATTTTAGAAGAGGTGCGTGTCAGGTGCCAATGAGTGTCTTACAAGCCTTCCTGCCCTAACAGTCTAATTAACTAGTTAAAGGTATCCTATCTGATTTTAACGTTATTATTGTTGCTATTATTGTTGCTATTATTATTATTAATATACAGTAGTATTCACACCATGTAATTATCAATTTACTGAATTTTGCATAAAATAAAGTGAAAATTTTTTTATGCTTTTGAAATACATTTTTGTACGATAAAAGTTTTGATTATTTTTTAATTTTTTAATGATATTTATTTTACGAGAGTGGGAAGGGCAGAGGGATGGGGAGGAGGGGGTTAGAGGGAAAGGGACCCTTATATTCAAACTACGTTGTCAGCTCAATCGTCTTGATTGTTTTCCAGCTATTATATATCATCATTTTCAGGGCACTTATTCACTTTTGATGGTGTAATACTAATTATTGGGGAGAGACAGAAACTAGCACACCGCTCAGGCAAACGAATGCGGCCATCGCGTTAAATCTTCGGTTATTATCATTAGCAGCAACATCGGGAGTAGAACCCCCGACATCAGTGTCTTCATTCCGCTTATAGGAAATGGTGTTCAGCACTGTGCAGGGCGCTGCGGGGTTTTTGATGTTGTAACTATATATATATATATATATAATATATATATATATAAGTATATACTATGAATTTTTATTTGTTTCGACTTTAGGGAGGGAAATCATAAAATAGTTGCTTAAATGGCTTAAAATATGACTAAGAATGGATGGCAAACATTATCGCTTCTCAGTATCATACGCGTAATATTATCAGCAAAATTATCATGACATTTTCTATATGTACGATGACGACACATGATATATGTAAAATAATGTTTGATGTACTTTCTACAGAAATTTTGGGGACTTAATGGAGTGTGTGTGTGTGTGTGTGTGTGTGTGTGTGTGTGTGTGTGTATCCGCTAGGTTCTAGTATTTCTAAAGTACATAAATCATAGATACATGAAAGAAAAAAGTATGTCCTCTATATATATATATATATATATATATATATATAGATATCTATATATATATATATATATATATATATATATATATATACAATACAGGGTGAATAAAAAGTTCCGCCCGATTCTGGGTTTCCACAATTCACACAAAATCGGGCAGAAATTTTTATTCACCCTGTATATATATATATATATATATATATATATATATATATATATATATATAAAATACTGAGCGTTACAATAATTACATAATTCCTTCGCTTGAATAGAGATATGAATTATACTTTTTAAATGAATATTTAATTTTAGAGCAGAATATATACATATGAAAATTAAATATTATATTAATAAAATTGCGGTAATAGCATAGCATGTTGAATCATGTCCTCCCAAGATACACTCCGCTTACCTTCCATACGACATATATAAAACTGGATCGCGTGTAACATGTTTCAAGTTCGATAAGTTTAGATATAATTTGGTGTTCTTTGAGTGTGATTTTAAGTGTACTTTGAGGGTAAAAAGGGTGAGTCTGACATCTATTTTTTGACGAGTATCGAAGAGGATCAAGACATAGAATTGGTGTGACAAACCAAGAACGAGTTCAATTACTCACAAGAAACTCTTTTTAATTATTATTGTTATTATTATTATTATTAGTTTAAATAAGCTTCTAAGTTAATATGTTTATGAAAAATGTATTTTTCATACATTGAAAAATTGTTCAATTTAATCGTTAAAAAATATTACTTTATATATATAAAACATACTGTAACCTAGCAACGTTAATTTTAGTAACAGAGATTAAATACATCATATAAAATTACGTGAACAGTAAGAAAATATTGGTCTATACTGTAATAGAGTCTCATAATTACAGATTTACCGCCGCAAAATAATGAGAAACTCTATTCATATATAATATACATACATATATAATATACAGATGTACGAGCATTCATATACCCATTATAACCAAAAACACGAAAGCGCTCGGAGCAAACTATTTATATACAAATTATGTTCAAAAGTTCGACTGTCGTTAAACTCACATTTTTTTTAAAAATTATTAGCGATGTTGCAATTATTATTTGCAAGGTTAATTAATCATTGTTCTACGTAATCGGATGTTGCTAAAGATAAGTTGAATAAAAGCAACACAATATTATTATTTCTTCATTTTTTTTTGTTTAAAAACAACAAAGACGTTTTTCTTTTTTTAATATATCGATTTTTTTTTTTGTTTTTTGGGGTTTTATTTTTGTTTTTTGATTTTTGCTTGTAATTAAATATTATCTTAGTTTATGACTTCCGTCAAAGATGGTTACTGCTGAAAATACGCTGTTCATTCTAATTATTTTTTGACTTATGTATTTTTATTGTAAAGAAGATATATATATATATATATATATATATATATATATATTATATATATATATATATATATATATCTTCTTGGTATACCGGTAAACGAACCAAAAAATTTCCGTCTGGTTACCAGAGTGCAAAATATCGTGGTACTAAAGTGTTTGGC
>JAJOZX010008925.1:130000-135000 GCA_023014485.1 Bathynomus jamesi | reverse complement strand
TCACCATATGCGTCTAATCGATTTTTAAACATGTTTATAGACGTGTTATTAATTACTTCTACCGGGAAACTATTCCAGCTATTTACTATTCTATGCATAAAAAGGTTTTTGGCAACTGCTGTCTCGAACCTTCTACTTGTCAACTTACACCCGTTATTTCTAGTCTTATTATATTGTGATATTTCGAAAAAGCTATCTCTATTTACGTTATCGAACCCATTCATAATTTTGAAAACCTGGATTAGATCACCCCTTAGCCTCCTAGTCTCGAGTGTAGTCAATTTTAACTTTTTAAGCCTATCCTCGTACGACTTCGACCAAAGCGACGGAATCATCTTAGTTGCTCGTCTTTGAACTCTTTCGATTTTGTCTATCTATATCTTTGCATATATGCGGATTCTAAAATTGGATCGCGTACTCCAAATGGGGTCTAACTAATGATTTATAAAGAGGAACAATAATATCGCGCGATTTGTACTAAAATTCCGAGCTATAAAACCTCGCACTTTGTTCGCCTTATGACCGTTGCTGTACTTTGTTTCGCCACTTTTAAATCACCAGTGACTATAACTCCTAAATCTTTTCCTTGCTCTACGCTTGCTAACTCCTTCCCTGACATACTATACGCAAAATTACCGTTACGCGACCTATATGTAAAATTTTGCACTTATCGACGTTAAATCTCATTTGCCATGTGACTGACCAATCAACGATTTCATTCAGATCATTCTGGATTTTACCTCTATCTTCGTCATTAATCGCCCGACAACTAAATCGTTAATATTATATAAGAAAAAAATTGTAGTTTTAAAGTACCGTTTTGGGTGAAAGTTCGTCTTTAGATATGAAATGTCTAAACAGCGTTAAAAAAAAATTACTAATCATTAATGATCGGTTTTTGTTTATAAAATTTGTATTACTGTCACCAAAATAAATAAAATATCCGAACAAAAATCAGAATATTACCAATTAGTAATTTTTTGTGCTTTTCAGAAATTTTATGTTTATAGGGGAACTATCTTCCGGAAATATACATCTATTATATTATTATTATTATTATTATTATTATATATACCTTTCAACATTTCAAATGTTCCGCGCAATGATTCCTCATTTCACGATGGTCAAGCTTATCGCCCCTCCGCTCCTCCTCTCCTATATACACACACACACACACACACACACCTTGGTTTAACCTTGGTTTAGTTTCCGCCCGAATTGTTCATTCTGACGAAGGTCAAGCTTGTCACTCAACCTTAGACCTACAGTTTAACGTGGAATCCGAACCACGCCTCACCAGCAGCTTAGTGCCTTAACCACTAGGCTACCCAGGGTACCCATTTGTCTACCAACCAGTTTTTTTTTATTGTGTAGAAGGATGAACAGCTAGGTTTTGCTGCGCGCCGCCTGCCGTCATTGGGTCTGGATCCCGTAGTCAGCGACGTTAACCACTTCACCACGATATATATATATATATATATATATATATATATATATATATATATATATAGAGAGAGAGAGAGAGAGAGAGAGGAGAGAGAGAGAGAGAGAGAGAGAGAGAGTTTATCATGTACTGTGTATATGTATATCCCTAAAATAATGGTTGTACTTTTAGGTTCCAAGAATACAATTATACAAAATAATTACAAGATTTTGAATGCAATAAGTACCTTGGCATCTTTGGCACTATAATATAAGGATTTAAATACCCAAAGAAGGCTTCTTAAATTGCTTAATTAACTATAAACTAATCTAGATCTAAATATTAATATAATATAAAAATAAATATGAAATTACAAAAGCAAACCTAGCAAGAAATGGGACATTTACTAAACGTCCTAAAACGTTTATAAAATGTAAATAAAATGTTTGCATCACGTTCACTAAACGTTCCATTTCTTGCTGAGAACAATCTTTATCAATAAAATAATTAATAAGACCTTAAAAATTTTGCATATTTCGAAATGAATTTCGATTACTTTTTTCGCGTTAACTCAACATTTTTAAACATTTTTAAACCTACTTAAAAATTGTTAAACATTTTTAAACCTATTCAAAATTTGTAAACATTTTTAAACCTACTCAAACCTTTTAAATATTTTTAAACCTATTCAAAATTTTTAAATATTTTTAAACCTATTCAAAATTTTTAAACATTTTTAAACATTTTTAAACCTACTCAAAATTTTTAAACATTTTTAAACCTATATTCCCGAGTGTTTCAACCAACATATAAACTTACAGTTTTACCAAACTCAGGCAAACCAAACGTCTCTCCTTATAATGTTACAATATTATACTGTATCGCTTTTAAGAGCACTGACCAAAATGTATATCGGATAATAATATAATCAATAAGAAGGTCTAGAAAATGGCACAGCGCTTAAGTCAGACGAATGATGATGCAGTCCATCGCACTAACTCCCGCATGAATTGCTATTTACCGACATCATCAGTGGTCGAACCCACCCACCCCCCCGACCCCTGTCTTCACTTCACTTATAGGGAAACGGTGTTACCTACTGAACTACGTTCGCTGAAACCCAGTCCGTTAACGCTTCGATTATTATTATTATTATTAACCAGCACTCTGTCGGGAATCGAGCCCCCGACTTCTTCATGCCGTGTCTTCACTTCGCTTATAGAGAAGCTGTGTCTTACTCAATAAGCTTCGGGCGACATATAGTGAAAGTTAAATTAATAACAGTTTTGAGTGTAAAAGAAGTTGTAATTGAAGTAATGTGATGATAGGATTGTTTAACCTCCTTCGCAACATCTACATCGGGTCATATGAAGGAACGGACCTAAAGATTTACGCGAGGTCCGAAGCATCTACGGTTTGATACATAATCTAGACGCGGAGAACGGTCTCCCATCCAACTACACTCCGGACCCACTGTTAATTAACTTCGCTGATCGACGGGAAGTGGTGTTACGAAACTCACCACGATGTAACCCTTTTAATTTGAGTGTTCCAGACTTTATGAAGAAGTACAAAGGAACAGACATGGCGAAATCGTGATGGCAAAACAGCGCGGGACAAGAAGCAAATGATATTTTACAGGATGTAAGTATAAAAGATACTTAATTAAGTGTTATTACACGAAGACTCCGACATAAACATCTCTTCCACGCGAGTAACTATATGAATCATGTTAAAATATATTAATAGATTCAGCGGTCATATATATATATATACACATTTCAACTGCAAAGAACACGCAGTATAAATAACGTAAAGAACGACGCTTGTATAGGAGAACATTCCGCGCAAGATGAGAAGAGAGAACGAACAAATGAAAAAATGAGGTAACCACCCGGGAATCGAACCCGGGATCTTCCGATTGCCGGTCAGATATGATAACCACTACACCATGGTCCTCAGTCAATCAGAAGTCGTAATTCCTCTACATACGCGCAGAAACCTCATTTTTTCATTTGTTCGTTCTCTCTTCTCATCTTGCGCGGAATGTTCTCATATACAAGCGTCGTTCTTTACGATATATATATATATATATATATACATATACAGGAAGGTCCGGTTAACACGGTTTCGATTAACACGGTATTCGATGTTAATAATCCCGTTATATGCGGTATAATTTCACTTATCGCGGGAAAAAATATTTTGTTTGCAAAACAAAAGCGAGTCTCCTTCGCGATATTGAAAATGCGAAACAGAAATTAATGAATGGAGATCCTGATATGGAACGTGCTATGAAAGTCTGTCGAGATACATTTTGTGTATTGACAATGACAAAGCCTCACTTTTACGTTATTTTACAAAGAAATAAAAATAATCATTCATTTTTTGTACACATGCATGTGCTTTTCAATAAACTTTAAAACAAATGAATCAATTTATTTACTACCTTACCTTTGTATAATGTACTGTACTGTACATAGTAATAAAAACAAGTCAAAGTCGACAGTCTAAATATTTTTTTTTTTAACTTGGCAATATTAACCAGTTTTACATGTTATATTGTTCCCGGTGAATGCGGCTACGCAACTATATCGCGGTATTCTGCTTGCGTTGGCAACATTAGCAATTTTTACATGTTATATCAATCCCGCTTAATGCGGTTTTCACTTATCGCGGTATTCTGCTTGCACCAATTAACCGCAATAACCGGGACCTTCCTGTATACACCTTACCTTACAACTTTACAAAGGTTCCGTGCGATGAGTCCTCATTTCGCGAAGGTCAAGCTTGTCGCCCCTCCTCTCGAGTTGGCCTGTGAAGTAGTGAGTTGGTTTCTTGTTCTCTCCACCTCACATAGCCAGGTACGCCAGGCTCATCGGGGATTGTTCTGAGCCAGGCGTCTAATCATTTTTGAAGATGTCCACTGCAACACTATTCGTGTTCCTTAGGTCTTTGGGCAGCTGATTAAACAGTTTTGGTCCTCTCACAACAAAACTATTCTCTTTCAGGGTTAACGATGTTCCCTGTCTCCCCTTTAATTTGAGAATACGACACAGTCTACCGTTTCTACTTTCCACCGTTGTTTGGGGAGTTACAGGGTTCAGAGTAAGATTAGGGACTAGTGTCTCCATTATTTTCCAAGTGTAAATAATGGTGTATCTCTCTCTTCTCGTTTCCAGTGAATATAGGTCTAGTTCGCGTAACCTTTCCCAGTAATTTAGTTCTTTGCACCCATTGATCTTGGCTGTGAAGCTTCTCTGGATCCCTTCCAGCTGTCTAATGTCTTCTTTTTTATATGGGGATGTTAGGACCGAGCAGTATATTATTATATATATATATATATTATATATATATATATATGATGAATAAAACCACGAAGGAAAGGAAACACAAAAAGGTGCTCAAGCGCTTTCGTCTAATGACATCCTCAGGAACACTGAAGTACAAAAAAGGTTACCCGCCTATATATAGGTTACAGAAAGAAAAAAAAATAAAAAAAATAAAATAAATAAATAACATACATACACAAACAATATATATACTGTATATATATACATACATATCTACACACACA
>JAJOZX010008925.1:117500-120000 GCA_023014485.1 Bathynomus jamesi | reverse complement strand
ACAGAGGGTATCTATAGTTTAACGTGGAATGTGAACCACGGGTCGGTACATCATCCGAAAGTTGTGGTGGTACGGTATTCTGGACTGGGAACCAGGTACCGTGTGTTTTATTTCCATGCAGCAAAAAGTAAAATGTATGGGAGATACGTCACTGTTTCCCTCGAAGATGGGAATCTTAATGAACTCAGCATACACAGCAAAAAAGGTCTGTTGTTTTGAAGTACTGTAAAATACAGATGTTCCAGAATACCGTTTCTAAAATTTTAATGGTTTCATTTGGAACGATTTCTTGGTCAAAAGAATGGTCCATCTTTCTTTTTTGAACCAATTATATTTCTATTGTCGATATAATTGATGCAAAATCGTTCCAGAAGGAAAACTTGTTCCAAATAATTTCCACCTTTTTAGTTCAATATTAGAAATGAATATTATTGATATTGTGTTCAACTTCATTTTCAAATAGTTGATGTTGCAACGCTTGTCGGTTGTTTTCGCGTTGTGAAAACGTCCAACAACAGAATTGAAGGGAAGGGAGTTTTGTGTGTATGTGTGCGTGTGTTTTTTTTGTGTGTAAGCGAGAGAGAGAGAGAGAGAGAGAGAGTGTTTGTATACCAAAGTTTCCCCATGTTGCACAACAGTAAATAATAATAATAATAATGATAATAATAATAATAATAATAATATTTTCTTAAAGTATATGAAAAACTTTTAAAAGTCATTAGGTTTTAGATACTTTTATCTTTTTAACTTTTAGATATAAAAAAAAAGCCCACTATTTTCCGACTGATATATATATATATATATATATATATATATATATAATATATATATATACACACACACATACATATATACATATACAGGGTGTTTCAGGAGGAAAGGTCAATACCTCGGGAGGTGATAGTATCGGTCATTGTGAGGGAAAAAGTTCCTATGAACACGTGTCTAATTCTGAATGGTTACGGAGATAGAGCTGTTTGAATCTGCAAATACAAAAGCATTTGTTAATGGTAATCAAGAAAGAGAAACCAATTACTGTTTCTAACATTTAATGTTAGATAGTTATGCCGCCAGATACTTATACCGGCAGACTTTTAGGTAAATGTTCAGTTATAACATCATATAATTCTTTTCAAATTTTCATACGACCAACCGCTATAGTACAGGGTGTCCATAAATAATTATATTTACAAATTCAACTAAAATTGAATTGAATGTGTGAAAATATAATTTTCGGACACTCTTTATATTGGTGTACATCATAAAAAACTGATATTAAAAGAGCTTATTGCAAATTCGTTAAGGAACGCTAAATTTTTATACCCATTATCTTACTATTTTATAAAAATGTACACCTTTAATACAATCATAATAAAAGCATGCAATTATTATCATTATATATTATTATACCACACAATATTTGAGCTTAATTCTCAAAGACGATAATAAACCCTTTATTCAAAGTAACAGATTTGCTTCCCATTTATAACATATACTTTACATAATTAACCCCAAAACTAATGTGTATATATACACAGTGTACATTCAGTAAGTACCAGGTATTCGTACATAAGTAAATCTAAGCTATCGTGTATATATATAATATATATACTTTTTGCAGACACACACACACACACACACACACACACATTATATATATATATATATATATATATATATATATATAGGGGACTATATATATATATATTGACTATATATTTGTATTAATAATATTTGTCATATGGACTATAGTCTGCGAATAAACCTTTTCATTTTCATTTTCATATGTGTGTGTGTGCGTGTGTGTGTTGGCCAAAAAAACCTATTTTGATTGGTCATGATTGGATTTATTTTTAATTGTCGCGTGACATTGAATTAGAGTGTTCGTAAAGTAGATGTGATTTACTTCAATAATATTCGTGGCTTAACACTTTTGATCAATGATTTTACTTTTGTCTTCATTCAACTTTACAGCGTCAACTTTGCTTTTCATTTTTCTCTTCATGCTATGATCAGTAACTATAAACTTTTGTCTAGCTGTTAAAATGTGTGTCATCTTAATTAAAAGGTTTCATACGTATTATATATTATATATATATATATATAAGTTTTAGTTTTTATATCTTTTTTACGACTTTTAACGTTTGGAAGGTCTTGCTACCTCCCATCTTCAGTGGATTAAAATACTGTATACATAAAAATGAACAATAAATGAGACTAAATTAATATTTCAGGTCAAAATTAAGAATGTATTTCTAATAGGAAAAAATGAACACTATCAAAACTTCATTAATTTTTTCATATACAAAAAGAAGTCGAGGATTGAAAAAGTAAAATTACAATAAAAAAAAATGTAATTGATATATATATATATATATATATATATATATATATATAGAGAGAGAGAGAGAGAGAGAGAGAGAGAGAGAGAGATAGATATGAATGGAAATGCTTTTATGTTTAATGTCTTCAACAAATCATTATATTTTTAGCCTTCGTG
>JAJOZX010008925.1:105000-112500 GCA_023014485.1 Bathynomus jamesi | reverse complement strand
TGTGTTTAGTCCTTTTTTTCCCGCTCTGATCTAAGGTACACACAACGAACAGTTTTTAAGAGTGCGTTAATTTTAACTATACTTAATGGGTCGGAGCTTATTTGACACTAATTTGGAGTTAAAATAACTCAATAGCTTTTAAAACTTGAATATTTGTCACTTCGATTTGTATTTTTGTACTTATATTCCTTTTATTATTATTATTATTATTATTATTATTATTATTATTATTATTATTATTATTTTATTGAGGTGTACTCAGAAAGAAATGGGACGTTTTGAGTGAATGTCCTAATCGTTTATGACGTTCTATAAACGTCCCATTTGTTACTGGATATTTTCGATGGTAACCTTATTTCTTATCTCCTTTACTAAAAATTACCCTTTAACGTGTTTAGGAGTTTGTTGGGGGAGTTAGAGGTGAGCAATCGGGTTCTGTCTTTTGTTTTCCTTCCCCAGTCTGCTCTGCTATTTGACATACGGCTTCGTACGAGTGGATGAGCTTCTCTCCCACGTCCCGCGAGAGGTGTTGGCGTTTCGCTATTTGCCATATTTTTAGGGAGCCTGTTGGCCCCCTTCTGGGATTAATACACTCTAAAAACTGTTCACTGTGTGTAGTCTAGATCCGAGAGGAAAGAAAGGACTAAACGTACTCTGGGTATAAAGTATGTAAAGGGTACAGTACACTCGGTAGACCGAAAGTACACCGAGAGTACACTGAGAGGTTTTCTTTAAAATCCCCGGAAGTGTACTCTTTGTCACCGCTTGTTAAGAAGATATTCATTCCAGTTTCTCTGTATTCACTATGGACTGCGTATCTTACAGAATATGTTTAGTCCTTTTTTCCGCTCGGATCTAAGGTACACCCCGCGGGCAGTTTATAGAGTGCAGGCCCCGGAGTTCGGATTCCCATACATACAAGGAGAGTTGGCTCTCATCTATCGAAACCTGACCGAGCACGCCTGGTTGAGCCCGAAATATCTTTTCTTTCTTCTTATGCCTTCATTCTTTTCTCAACTTTTTCTTTTTTTAGCCCTTTTTTCCACTTTCTCATTTCTCTTCTTCGCTTTTATTGATTCCTATTGACTCTCCCCCACACCTCCTATAGCGTGTAAGTAGGGTTCATATCTATGAGCTGTTTCTAGGCCACTGAAGCAAACCTTGTTGTTTCGTGAAAGTACTTTAATGTCTTTCCTCTGGGAAAGTGAACTCTATCGTTTATGAATGTGAGGTTTCTTATCCTCATCATGCCCTTGTTTAGGTTACGAAGATTAAGCTCAAGAAGGCCGTTCAGGAACTCTGGTTCTGATTTTGTGTCAAAGGTGTCTCTGATATTGAGCGAACGACTAGAACCGATGAGAGAGACGACATCGTATACCATTATTTTGCGTGATGTTTTTACAGCTGGACGGACGCATTCCTGCTTGAAAACTTCTCTTATTTCGCGCATAAAATAGAATTGTTCGGGGATACGCCGTAGTCAGTGTCGTAACACCTCTTCCCGTCGATCAGCGAAGTTAAGCAACATTGGGACTGTTAAGTAGTTGGAAGGAGGACCCTCCTCCGCGTCCAGATTATGTAGTGACCCGTGGTTTGGATCCTAAGTAAAGCCGTTGATCCCCTCCGTCATGCGATGCTAGATGTTGCAAAGGAAGTTAACGAACCCCCATTATTTCGTTTTGGAACTGTTCATTTCCGCAAAGGGTTTAATTCATTAGAAAGTTATTTTTGTACGATTAATTATCGAATGTCTTAAAAAAAAGTTTAACTAATACGATAAACAACTCGAATTTAAGTTTCCCGCTTTCTTTCAACCACTCTTTATCGTTGCAGCAGGATGGCGTTTAAAAATTGCCCACTCCAAGCGGTTCGTAATCATTACTGCATGATTTCGGTGTCTGCTTCTTCTGGAACTTCTTTCTAGCAATCTCTCCTCAAACAATCGTTGCAGTAAAGTTCTCACGTTTGCCAAGGCACCACATTTCTTCATACATGGGTGTAAACGCTTGTTGGTGGCTCTTCCATTTTCTTTGATTTATCTCATGACGTTTCTCTCTCCCATACAAATGAATGCTGACTTTCTACCAGTGCAGAACTTTTCAAGAGCATCAGTTGGAAACTCATCCAACTTCTTTATTCTGGACACCATTAATCTTCTAAATTCTATTTTCTTTTGACTCTGTCTATCTGTTCGTCTGTCTGTCTCTTTGTCTGCATGTCTACCTGTCTGTCTGTCTGTATGTCTGTCTCTCTCCTTTCGGCATACTTCTTCTAATACAAGGGGGGGTCACATGACATCGTTTCTCCATTTGGTTCCCCATATGAATAAGATATACTCGGGTACGCAAGTACTCAGTCATACAAACCAAATTCAATACGTTTACAAAAGAGGCGAGTAATCATGGCGTCTACCGATTAACAGGTTAATATTAGTTGCTAATAATCCTTGATTTATTATTTACTTTAAGCATTCGCTTAAGTAATGCCGGGAGAAGATTGAAAGTAAAGCATGGCAGAGTCAGAAGAGATGCTGCTATAATCGACTTCGTAGCCTGGAGGTTAATGAGGACATAACCTTGATGTATATATTTTGAATAGGGGCTACATGCGTAATAGATACATAAAACTGGTATCAGAAATGGAGGCAGTGGAACTCCATTGACTGCCATTTCGTTTTTTTCCAGGGATTGTGTGAGTGATTAATGAATGAACCCCATTCAGTGGAAATGGCTACAAGGTTTTTTGAAGTACTAAGTGTTTTTTTTTAAGTACTAAGTGGTAAAATTTTTTTGAAGCATCCTCTATATATATATATATATATATATATATATATATATATATATATATATATACATACAGGGTGGCGAAAAAGTCGTGCATCATAGGAATTTTCAGTGTTGACTATAATGTATTATTTTTTCTTTTAGGTAGGGGATGGCTGTGAAATTAACAATAGGCGAGAGGGTGAGCTTGGTTTTAATTTATGGAATACAAAGTACAACAAATCGCTGAATCGGTACAGAATTTAAATTCTGTACCGATTCATTGATATATTATAATCAACACTGAAAATTCCTGATGCGCGACCTTTGCGCCACCCTGTATATATATATATCTCGAAAGCGTTAAATTATATAAAACAAATTTGTATTATTGTATTATTGTAATATAAGAGAAATTGTAATATTATAATATTAATTTTATGAATAAATTTATAAATGTAAATAAATAGAAAAAAATATCATATCTTTGACTTCACAAAATCATTTAAATTTATAATCTAATTTTCAATTATTAGTTCATTTTAAGTATTTGAAATTAATTAATAATTCTTACTCATAATTTATATATAATTAAAAATATATAATTAATTAAAAATAATTATGTTTTATTTATATATTATTAATTAATTAATAATAATTATGTTTTATTATTAATTAAGAGCCCAGTAAAGCCTAAAGTTTAAGGGCCAAATAAAATAAATAGCTAAATTTCACAATTATTTAGTTTACGTTAAAATTATCGTAAGAACGGAAATAATTGTAAAATTATAAAATTGTATTTATTGTATATAAAGAAAAGAGTAATTCACTCATTGATTCATTCATTAAAAGTCAAGAAGTGAAACAAATGATATCCGATAAACATTTGAAACAAGATATACGAACGCTGCAATGCACGACAAAAATCTTAGAATTCGTACGAAAATTTATTAGTAAATAATCGATCAGAAATAAAAGAAGGAAAAAAGTTAAGAATTATCCCATTAGATTGACTTCAAAGCTAAAAATGGTTCATAAATCATACATAAATGTAATGTAATAATAAGGGCAAAAACTCCATATACATAAATTTTTCTCAGTAACCAACATAAATTTTCCATGCAACCATCATACACAAATCTATCTAGGCAAAGATATATTTCTATCATAGTCTCGCAATGGAATATATCATATATATGGAATATATATATATATATATATATATATATATATATATATACACACCTATATATAATAAATTTATTTTTGTTAATGTCTTGATATATTTCATCGTGGAAGAGCTTGTAATAAGGAGAGAAAATCAACAAAACTAATGTTTTCTTATTGCGAGTAAAAATATTCAGCATTTGGCTTTTCTTTTATTTTTGAATAAACACACCCGCTATTTTATTTGTTTTTTATTAAAGTTACCCCGTTTATATCAATTGTTTTAATTTTAGGTAAAAACGACCAAATTTTAATTTTTTTTAGTTTTAAGTAGAATGTCCAGTCTTTTCTTATCTATTTTTAGTTAAGTAAAGTTAAGTTTCTTTAGTTTTTTATTTTTGAGTATAGGAGGGGCCATTTTTTGTTTTTACCCTCTGTAAAAAAAATGTCCAGTTTTTAAGTTTACTTCTGAATAAAACTTAAGTTGTTGTTTTTTTTACTTAAATTTACTTTTTGAGTAAAAACGTCAGTTTTTGTTTATTTATTTATTTATTTATTTACTTTTAAGAAAAATCGTTTTACTTTTTCTTTAATTTATTTTGAGTTAAAAAAAAAAAAAAATTCATTTTTGGTTTACGAAATCTCGTAGAGTAAAAATTCCTTTGAATGCATATCCTTTAGAGGGTCTAATGATAAGTGGGTCCTCGATTTAATATTATATTGGCGGACAGACCGGCAATCACTCGCGCGAATGAAGTATGAATCCGCGTTGAACGGGGACGTGAGAATCAATATGAATGAAATATGAGAGTGATTCTCTGTTCTCGTAGATATTAATAACGGTTTTAAGTGTCTATTGTCACGCTCCACAGTCGCTTTCCTCCCTTGTTTTTGTGTGGGTATTTAGTACATGGCATGGCTTCGTCTTCGGGTATATATACGTATGTATGTATCTCTATCTCTCTTCCTCCTTTCCTCCCTATATATATATATATATTTGTGTGTGTGTGTGTGTGTGTGTGTGTGTGGGGGTGTGTGGGTGTGTGTCTGTGTGTGAACAGCTAGTTAACATTACAACATCAATAAATCAAAAATGACCTCACAACGGCTGAGTAAACAAACTGCAGATAAAGTGAATTAAAAAAAAAATCAATAAAAATTAACAAATTTATTAACATTTATTTTAAACCAAAATAAGATAAAAAAGACCTCGCTAAAATTTAATTATGATTCAACCATTATTTTCCTAGTCGGGAAATGCCTAACATTGATGTCAAAATTACTAGAATTGCGTATCAAGGAATGATAACCTTAAAATATGGTGCTATTTTATCAGGAAGGAAATAAGAGTTACATTACTTTAAAAAGGTAAAAAAAAAAGAAAAGAAAAGGAAAAAAGGTATATTAAAGAGGTACAAATGGTATATGTGATCGGTAGTTTATTATTATATATATATATATATATATTAGTTCGAAGTTCTCTTGTCTAGATATATAAGAAAATTTCCCAGTTGAAAATTTTCTGTGTGTGTGTGTGTGTGTGTGTGTGTGTGTGTTTGTGTGTGTGTGTGTGTGTGTGTTTCAGTTAAGATAGGTTATTAGCTTTGGATTCCATGTTTCAAAATACACTCTATATTTAACACACACACACACACACACACACACACACATATATAGTATATATGTAATATAAATAATTTTATTTTGCATCATATCTAATGCTATACGAATATACAGATATCACCATACATGTGACCCTGCACATTTTCCTTTGAAGTAAAAACGTAATACATAATACTACATACAAAAAGCTAGAAATAGCAAAGAGATGCTATAAAAAAGGCTATAAGCTAAAAAAAATGCTAAGCACTTTTATTTATATTAATACAGAAAGGTAAAAATCTCTCCTAGAAGCGAAGTTGGAGCTACCCTCTCTCCTTCGCCTCTAGTTTTTTAGCGTCTGTCGTGATCCCGCCACACCTATTACGATTTCTGTCTGCTAAATTTATTAGCGTCTCAAATTCTAGAGTTCCCTGATTTATGCCCCTTTGCTCTATCATCAGCGAAAAATACGGCCAAGCTTTCCTGCCAGTCTGGAACTCACAAACCTCTCTCTCTCTCTCTCTCTCTCTCTCTCTCTCTCTCTCTCTCTCTCTCTCTCTCTCTGTTGTGGAACCTCTCGCCACTTGGATCTCTGGATCGCTGGATCCCTGGATTTTTGGAGTGGTGGATGGAACCTCTTGCTGGAACCTGGTGAAACCTTTTCGTGTATAATACAGACCCTCTACTGACGGAACCTGATTCAGCTTACAAGTTTGTATAACCGTATGTATATGTGTATATATACACAGTATATATATATATATATATATATATATATATATATATATATATATATATATATATATATATATATATATAAAACCTAACAGCAGCTATGAGCCTTCTCACTCATAAAACCTCATACCAAAACCTTTCTATAACCTGCGATATCTCTTCTTTCCCCATTTTCAGCAACCGAACCCCATTTCAACCCCACTTCAACCCCACGTTACGGATCGGAGAACCCCCTTTTATAATGTTGTAGACGAAAGAGTTTGTACAGAAAAAGGATGAGAATTATTACTAGGTTTTGCAAGTTATAACCTCTTCACCGCTATCAGACGCCGACCAATATCGTCTAATATATATATATATATATATATAGAGAGAGAGAGAGAGAGAGAGAGAGAGAGACTTTATATAGAATATTTGACTTCTTGTCTGTTAATTATATTTGCCTCACATTCTTCTCCAAATTTTCGACAAGAAAAATATAAAACCTCGTCTTCATATTCCCTCTGTTAATATATATAGCTTACGTATATACAATGTAATATAATGTATTATATCACAAAATGTTATATAATATAATATCATATAAGAGAAAGTAATATTACAGAATATAATAATATGATGTAATTATTTAATACAATAATATAATTAAAGCTTAATGTATTTTATTAAATTTTATAATATTTTTACATAATAATTAATAATTAATTATAACTTAATTTTCTACATTAATTATTATTATTTCGAATGACTAAAATTTATATGGAAAGAAAATTCGAAATATTATCAAACGAAGTCGACTTGATACAGGAAAAAAAGCGCGACGCGAAAGATCGCATCGTACACACTCTACTCCGTTGCTACGAAAGTACTCTAAATCAGTTTTGACTAAAAATCAATTACGAGTAGTCTCATTGTACTGTAACGTTATCGTAAACCCGTAAATTGGCACTTGAGAGGGACGTACATACAGGCGAAACAATGTAAACAGAGTGAATTTGGTCATAAGCAATTTCCTCTCATTTTCTTTGATTATTTTATCATTGAAAAAAAAAACCAATATTTTAGTTCACCCTCTTAAATCCTCTTCTCTTTCTCTTTAATAAATTGATTACTAGCAATTTTAGGCATTATGATATGTTCACGTAGAGCTGAAAATCTTTTGTTCTTTATTGAGGTTACAACATTTATGTTTTCATACGTTTGTGATATATATATATATATATATATGTGTGTG
>JAJOZX010008925.1:97500-100000 GCA_023014485.1 Bathynomus jamesi | reverse complement strand
TTCCTGAGGATGTCATTAGACGAAAGCGCTTGAGCACCATTCTGTGTTTCCTTTCCTTCGTGGTTTTATTCATCATATATATATATATATATATAAACTGGGAAGGTGACATCCAGCATGGAAGTAATAGATTGAAAAAACCATTTTCGAGGCCAAGACAACGGAAGAGATGCTAATGACGTAGAGGAGAAGACGTTAGAAATTGTGGAAAAACATGTCCCAAAGATACAACAAAGAGGAAAGAGAAGCAGGTTCGAAAGAAAAAAAGAGGGCATTGTTCCGAAAGAGAAAAAGAGTGACTGCAAAATTAAGTAATTGTAAAGATAACAACATCAGAAAAATATTAAATGATAAACTACAAAGTATCGATGTCGTCATACAGGAACAAATCGAGAAGCATACAGAAAAAGAAGAAGATGACGCTATAGAAGCGATAAAGGTTAACTCAAAGTACTTCTATAATTTCGCAAAAAGAAAGTCGAAAAACCAAGCGACTATCGGACCTTTAAAAAATGAGAACAGTGATTTATCTGATGATCTAACAGAAGTATCTGAAATATTAAAAGCTCAGTATGAATCATCTTTCAGTATCCCAAAAATTGACAAATTGATTTGCGATAGAAACGCGTTCTTTGAAGAAGAACCACAAGGGGAAAGTATAACGGATTTCGACTTCACGACGGATGATATTACACAAGCCATAGGGAAACTAAAAACACACTCAGTGGCAGGACCGGATAAATGGAATGCCACACTGATCAAAAACTGCAAGAATGCAATCGCTGAGCCCCTATACTGGATATGGAGACGATCATTAGACACGGGAGAAATACCGGGCATCCTGAAAAGCGCGAACATAGTCCCAATATATAAAGGAGGAGATCGATCCCAGGCCAAAAACTATAGGCCAGTGTCGCTTACATCTCATCTCACTAAAATATTTGAAAGAATAGTTAGACAGAAAATCTATGACTTTTTGGAAAACTCAGAAAAAATTAAATGATAACCAACACGGGTTTCGATCAGGCAGATCATGCCTATCACAACTAATGGAACACTACAACAACATTATTGATTCACTTGAAAGTAATGAAAACTATGATGTACTATACACAGACTTTGCTAAAGCGTTCGACAAGTGTGACCACGGAATCATAATACATAAACTGAAATATATGGGAATAACAGGAAAAGTAGGGAAATGGATATATAATTTCCTTAGTGAGCGGAGGCAAGTCGTTACAGTACAAGGAGTATCTTCATCAGAATCAGAGGTCCTCAGCTCAGTACCACAAGGAACACGTATAGCTCCACTACTCTTCATAATCATGCTAACTGACATAGATGAGGACGTTACCAGAGACAGCACAGTAACATCCTTTGCGGATGACACAAAGATCAGTAGAAAAAATAAGAAACCCAGAAGACATAGGATCTTTACAAACCGACATAAACAAAATCTACAAGTGACTGAAGACAACAATATGAAGTTTAACACCGAGAAATTTCAGCTATTACGGTACGGAAAAAGAGAAGACCTAAAGTGCATGGAATATTATACCCCAAATGGACAGGAAATTCAGAGAAATTCCAGAGCAAAAGATTTAGGGGTTGTAATGACAGATGATGCGAAATTTGAAACACAAAATAAGATTGCAGTAAACAGAGCAAAGAGAATAACGGGTCAGATATTGAGAACCTTTAAACGAAGGGATAGGAATGTAATGATTCCTCTACTGAAAACCCTGATCATACCCAAATTAGAATACTGCTCGGTCCTAACTTCCCCATATAAAAAAGAAGACATTAGACAGCTGGAGGGATCCAAAGAAGCTTCACAGCCAAGATCAATGGGTGCAAAGAAACTAAATTACTGGGAAGGTTACGAGAACTAGAATATTCACTGGAAACGAGAAGAGAGAGATACACCATTATTTACACTTGGAAAATAATGGAGAAACTAGTCCCTAATCTTACTCTGAATCCCATAACTCCCCAAACAACGATGGAAAGTAGAAGCGGTAGACTGTGTCGTATTCCCAAATTGAAGGCGAGACAGGGAACATCCTTAACCCTGAAAGAAATAGTTTTGTAGTGAGAGGACCAAAACTGTTTAATCAGTTGCCCAAAGACCTAAGAAACACGAAGGGAGTTGCAGTGGAAATCTTCAAAAGAAGACTAGACGCCTGGCTCAGAACAATCCCCAATGAGCCGGGCGTATCTGGCTATGTGAGGTGGAGAGCGCAAGAATCCAACTCACTACTTCACCAGGCCAACTCGAGAGGAGGAGCGACAAGCTTGACCTTCGCGAAATGAGAAATCATCGCGCGGAACCTTTGTAGGTTGTAAGGTAAGGTGTATATATATCGGGTCGGCAAAAAAAAGGGAGACCTTTTAAATCCTTCATATTTAGGCAAATACGGTACAGAGAACCATGAAATTTTAGTATGTTAATATTAGGTAATTTTATGGTTTGTATGCCATTTTTAGCATTTTAGCT
>JAJOZX010008925.1:67500-92500 GCA_023014485.1 Bathynomus jamesi | reverse complement strand
TGCATCTTGATCCTGAAGAATCATGCACCAGGAGTGATAATAAATGGGGATATTTGCAATACAAACTAACGAAAATGTAATAAATACGTAATAAATATAATAAATTATGTAATAAATAAGGTAAGTGGCATTAATTTTGCCTATACAGCGTTCATGCTTCGAACAACCTATTCAGATGAGAGTTGTGTGGATACATTAATGTCATAAGAAATATGTAAAAATTGTACAACTTTATCATTATTTTCTTATTTTAATAAAAGTTTGAAGTTAAAAAGTGGAATAAATTGAATAAGGATATAAATGTTCTTTCGACAGAGTATTGGTGCTTTTAGTAATGAGGAACCACGTTCCGAAGCCTCGTCAATACTTTGACCCCTTATTTGCTTGGCAATGCTGCTGTGAGCTGTTCGTACCCCGAAATGGGCGTATGAGCGGAATGATGAGCTATTTGACAGATGTTTAACTTTTCTTACTTCCACTTAAACTAGGAATGCATCGAAAATTTTATATAATATATATATATATCTATATATATATATATATATATATATATATATAATTATATATATATATATATATATATATTACAGTCAATCTGTAAAAAATTCAGGAAGTTGGCATAATTCGATTAAGCAATTAACGATTTCTGAAGGTTAGGTTACGGTGTTTAGCTTAGGGTGATTAGGTTAGATTAAGTTCGTTAGGTTCGGGTTAGGTTAGTAATGCGTATTACCTATGTTTAAGGGTCAATCGAATTACGCAAAATGCATGAAATTTTAGGCATTACGTGAAATGACTGGTTTAACAGATTGACCGTAACATATAGAGGGTGTCCATAAATTATCTCTACAAATTGAATTGAAATTGAATTGCATTTGTAAAATAACTTCTCAATACCATATGTGTATATATATATATATATATGCAAATAACTTCATTCCCGTGTATGATAATAACACTAATTACTGAACTTATTCAACACAACAATGAATAATTAAATTCTGGTCTAATTTCTAATAAAACTAACTTTACCACTTCGATACCATCTGACAAAGCTGGTGATGAGCCTGACAGGCGGTGATGAAGCCATAGTCAATTTGCATTTGAGAGTGAGTGCTTATCTTCTTCTTCTCTCCTACTTCTTCTTCTCTTCTTTTTTCTTAGCCTAACCGAAAGCAGATCTTCGGGTCTTTATTAACCAATAATTTCTTCTTCTCCTTCTTCTTCTTCTTCCACTTCTTTTCTTCTTCCACTTCTTTTTCTTCTTCTTCTTCTACTTCGTCTTCTTCTTCAGCATCCTAATCCGTAGATTTAAACACGATTCGAACACGTCTTGTTCATGGTAGCGTCTTTTCATGTTCTAACGCTTAAATGAGCTCTTCAGGGTTGCATTACCGCTCCGAACACTCATTAGAACAGCGGGTGGTGATGGCGCGATGGTGAAGAAATGGAGAGTTGGTAAGGAGGTACTCTTCTTCGATTACCAGATACATTTGTTTACCTTTCATTTAGATCACTTCAACCTTACCTTTTTATCACCATTTAACAAATTGGAACCTTTTATTTCTATTTATTTTTTACTTATTTTATTAAGTAATTATTAATTTTATTTCTATATTTATTATTTATATTTTTTTAATTTATTTATTTATTTATTTATGTTTTTTATTTATTATTTAATTATTTATCGTTATTATTTATTTATTTGTTGTTTTCTTTTGACTATTTTTACTTTGAGAGTTCGAATGACGATTTCAAATATATATATATATATGGGTAGATAGGTATAAACTTTATCATATAATGTGTATATATATATTATATATTATATATATATATAATTATATATATATATATATATATATATATATATATATATATATCCCTTCCAGAAATGATTATGTATCAAATAAATATTTTAAAAACTAAAAATCGACAAATACCAACTACAAAAACTTGTAAAAACGAGAAATACCGACAACAAAAAACTTTAAAAACCGACCGACAAATACCGACTATAAAAAAAAAAAATTAAAAACCGATGATAAATACCAATTACAAAACTTAAAAAAAAGGGACCTAAAATCTAAAGTTAGGCATACACAAAACGAATCGTAAAACCACTGGGAACGAACCCAGTGAACACACTTGATCAATGTGTGCGCAAATGTTATTGTAAAAATGATAATCTAATAACGGTAATTACGTACGGTATTTTAACTTTAGGGAAAAAAACGTTAACACAAATTGATATAATCCCGGATTGATTCTTTCGCTCAAACATAATTATATCGAACACCTCAGTTACATTATACGAATATGTTTGTTAGTATACGATACAAGGACGAAATAGGCGAAATGGAGGCAAAACCTTATATTGAAGCTGTCATGAAAGTAGTAAAGGAATATAATGTTTTAAAAGAAAAATATATGTAGATTATTCAAATTACGCGAAGTGGGAAGAGGAAGACCGGATAAGAGTAGATATAATAATTCAGGTCTCAAGAAAGAGAGATAAATATAAGAAAGAGGATAAGTAAGATGTAGAAAAAGAGAGAGAGAGAGAGAGAGAGAGAGAGAGAGAGAGAGAGAGAGAGAGAGACAGACAGACAAACAGATAAAGACATAAAATATATAATGAGAAATATATATATATATATATAGATACATAGATAGATTGATAGATAAAGAGAGAGATAGATAGATAGATAGATAGATTGAAAGAGAGAGAGAGAGAGAGAGAGAGAGAGAGAGAGAGAGAGAGAGAGAGAGAGAGAGAATTCTCAATCCCTTCTGCCTGGGGTTAGTAAGACTTATAATTTAGTGGTGAATGTTGAAGTGGTCTCTTTGCATAACAACTTTGAAAATCTTCGAAACTCTCCTTTACATCTAAACAATTTAACGCAATCTTTATTACTCCCTATTTAACATCCAGTTATTTTAACGCAAATTTAACAATAAGTAAACCAAATTCATAGAGGAATAAAATCCTTGAAATAACGCAGGAATTTACAGTATAAGATTTTTACATTGATCAAAATCCATATTTTCAAAATATTTCGTCCGTAACGAAAATAATAAAAAAAAAATTGAAAGTCAAAGAAAAATAGTGTCTTTGTAGATAATAAAAAAAATCATCATAATTTTTGTACACAAAATTTTTATTTTTTTTTTGAATAACATGTTAAAAAACTTGTTATTCCGGAGGTAAAAAACTTTTTAAATTTTATATTTTAAAAATTTTAAGAGTATTCCTATTTATTTTTAATTATGCACTTATATATATATATATATATATATATATAAATTTTTATTACTAATATTAAATACACAGGGTGGCGCAAAAGTCGCGCACTATAGGAATTTTCAGTGTTGACTGTAATATTATTTTTCCTTTATATAGGGGATGGGATAGCTGCGAAATTAACTACAATCGATGAATTGGTACAGAATTTAAATTCTGTACCGATTCATTGATTTTAAATTCTGTACCGATTCATCGCTTTGTAGTACCGCACCTGGTATTCCATACATTAAACCAAACTTCTTGTCTATTGTTAATTTCGCAGCCATTTCCTACCTCAAAAAAAAATTAATAATATACTATAGTCAACACTGAAAATTCCAAGGTGCACCTGTTTCGTGCCACCCGTTTCGAGATTCTTACTAACTCTTTTTCAGAAACTTATTTCTATGCAATGTTTCTTTAAACGTTTCTCAGAATAAAATAAATCTATGCATAATATATATATATATATATATATATCGTAAAGAAACGACGCTTGTATAGGAGATATTCCGCGCAAGACGAGAGAGAGAGAACGGAACAAATGAAAAAATGAGGTAACCACCTAGGAATCGAACCCGGGATCTTCCGATTGCCGGTCAGACGCGATACCATTACACCATGGACCTCACTCTTCCAAATGCCGTAATTCTTCTACATACTCGCAGAAACCAATGCCCCAAGGGGGCACCTCCCGCATGCCGTAACATTATATACCTTCAACTGCAAAGAACACGCAGTATAAATAACGTAAAGAAACGACGCTTGTATAGGAGATATTCCGCGCAAGACGAGAGAGAGAGAACGTAACAAATGAAAAAATGAGGTAACCACCTGGGAATCGAACCCGGGATCTTCCGATTGCCGGTCAGACGCGATACCATTACACCATGGACCTCACTCTTCCAAATGCCGTAATTCTTCTACATACTCGCAGAAACCAATGCCCCAAGGGGGCACCTCCCGCATGCCGTAACATTATATACCTTCAACTGCAAAGAACACGCAGTATAATAACGTAAAGAAACGACGCTTGTATAGGAGATATTCCGCGCAAGACGAGAGAGAGAGAACGGAACAAATGAAAAAATGAGGTAACCACCTGGGAATCGAACCCGGGATCTTCCGATTGCCGGTCAGACGCGATACCATTACACCATGGACCTCACTCTTCCAAATGCCGTAATTCTTCTACATACTCGCAGAAACCAATGCCCCAAGGGGGCACCTCGCGCATGCCGTAACATTATATACCTTCAACTGCAAAGAACACGCAGTATAAATAACGTAAAGAAACGACGCTTGTATAGGAGATATTCGCGCAAGACGAGAGAGAGAGAACGGAACAAATGAAAAAATGAGGTAACACCTGGGAATCGAACCCGGGATCTTCCGATTGCCGGTCAGACGCGATACCATTACACCATGGACTCCACTCTTCCAAATGCCGTAATTCTTCTACATACTCGCAGAAACCAATGCCCAAGGGGGCACCTCCCGCATGCCGTAACATTATATACCTTCAACTGCAAAGAACACGCAGTATAAATAACGTAAAGAAACGACGCTTGTATAGGAGATATCCGCGCAAGACGAGAGAGAGAGAACGGAACAAATGAAAAAATGAGGTAACCACCTGGGAACGTTCATTTGTTCCGTTCTCTCTCTCTCGTCTTGCGCGGAATATCTCCTATACAAGCGTCGTTTCTTTACGTTATTTATACTGCGTGTTCTTTGCAGTTGAAGGTATATAATGTTACGGCATGCGGGAGGTGCCCCCTTGGGGCATTGGTTTCTGCGAGTATGTAGAAGAATTACGGCATTTGGAAGAGTGAGGTCCATGGTGTAATGGTATCGCGTCTGACCGGCAATCGGAAGATCCCGGGTTCGATTCCCAGGTGGTTACCTCATTTTTTCATTGTTCCGTTCTCTCTCTCTCGTCTGCGCGGAATATCTCCTATACAAGCGTCGTTTCTTTACGTTATTTATACTGCGTGTTCTTTGCAGTTGAAGGTATATAATGTTACGCGCATGCGGGAGGTGCCCCCTTGGGGCATTGGTTTCTGCGAGTATGTAGAAGAATTACGGCATTTGGAAGAGTGAGGTCCATGGTGTAATGGTATCGCGTCTGACCGGCAATCGGAAGATCCCGGGTTCGATTCCCAGGTGGTTACCTCATTTTTTCATTTGTTCCGTTCTCTCTCTCTCGTCTTGCGCGGAATATCTCCTATACAAGCGTCGTTTCTTTACGTTATTTATACTGCGTGTTCTTGCAGTTGAAGGTATATAATGTTACGGCATGCGGGAGGTGCCCCCTTGGGGCATTGGTTTCTGCGAGTATGTAGAAGAATTACGGCATTTGGAAGAGTGAGTCCATGGTGTAATGGTATCGCGTCTGACCGGCAATCGGAAGATCCCGGGTTCGATTCCCAGGTGGTTACCTCATTTTTCATTTGTTCCGTTCTTCTCTCTCGTCTTGCGCGGAAATCTCATACAAGCGTCGTTTCTTTACGTTATTTATACTGCGTGTTCTTTGCAGTTGAAGGTATATAATGTTACGGCATGCGGGAGGTGCCCCCTGGGGCATTGGTTTCTGCGAGTATGTAGAAGAATTACGGCATTTGGAAGAGTGAGGTCCATGGTGTAATGGTATCGCGTCTGACCGGCAATCGGAAGATCCCGGGTTCGATTCCCAGGTGGTTACCTCATTTTTTCATTGTTCCGTTCTCTCTCTCTCGTCTCTTGCGCGGAATATCTCCTATACAAGCGTCGTTTCTTTACGTTATTTATACTGCGTGTTCTTTGCAGTTGAAGGTATATAATGTTACGGCATGCGGGAGGTGCCCCCTTGGGGCATTGGTTTCTGCGAGTATGTAGAAGAATACGGCATTTGGGAAGAGTGAGGTCCAGGTGTAATGGTATCGCGTCTGACCGGCAATCGGAAGATCCCGGGTTCGATTCCCAGGTGGTTACCTCATTTTTTCATTTGTTCCGTTCTCTCTCTCTCGTCTTGCGCGGAATATCCCTATACAAGCGTCGTTTCTTTACGTTATTATACTGCGTGTTCTTTGCAGTTGAAGGTATATAATGTTACGGCATGCGGGAGGTCCCCCTTGGGGCATTGGTTTCTGCGAGTATGTAGAAGAATTACGGCATTTGGAAGAGTGAGGTCCATGGTGTAATGGTATCGCGTCTGACGGCAATCGGAAGATCCCGGGTTCGATTCCCAGGTGGTTACCTCATTTTTTCATTTGTTCCGTTCTCTCTCTCTCGTCTTGCGCGGAATATCTCCTATACAAGCGTCGTTTCTTTACGTTATTTATACTGCGTGTTCTTTGCAGTTGAAGGTATATATATATATATATATATATATATATATATATATATATATATATATACACACGTGTGTATATATATATGTATATATATATATATATATATATATATATATATATATATATATTATATATATATATATGCAGTTTGTGTATATATGTATTTATTATTTATTTATTATAATAATTACCAATTAAACTATACCAAAACATATAACTAAATATAACAAAAAGAATACCCCCTAAAACAGGGTTATATAACAGATTTAATATATCTATATATATTTTGCCCAGTTCCCTGGAACGACCTGATAATTCTCCAATTAATCAGAGTAGATCGTAATCTAAAATCAAAGGGTGCTTATTTAGCTATGAAGAACCCTTAAAAAAAGAGGTCTAGTACTTGCCACATTCAACAACAACTTGGCCGAGTTTGGCCGATTTTCGACTAGTTTGGCCGAATTTTCTGTCGATATATATACTCTCTCACGATCACCGAATATACGATTGTGTGTGTATATATATATATATATATATATATATATATATATATATATATATATATATATATATATATATATATATATTGGGGGAGTAAAAAAGTGTGTAAGTTTGCTTACTTGGTTTAATAAGAGTTTGATGACAGCTATTTTACTCAGAGTTAGTAAACTTGAATAACGCATTTTTTCGCAAACAAAAAGTATTGTAATTATTATTATTATTATTATATTATTATTATTATTATTAGTGTAATAGTAAGTAATGTTGCAGTAATTTGTTTTTAGAGTAAATCAGTTAATCAAAACAGAGTTATAATTTTGAAGAAGGTGGACCTCGGGACCTAATAAATGGTAAAGAAATTTTAAGATTTTGAAAACGAAGTCTGAACATTACAAATATTTCTTTTTGAGGGACTGGCAGGAAAATCTAGCCATCCCCTCTGTTTGAACATACGAGAAACACATTCCCAATTTAACTAAAATCAAACTTTTAAATGACTAAATACAGACTTTATACCGCTCATACGAACGATTTAAATATTCTAGAGCCTTTTTATACTCTTTTACAGTACTGCAATCCTATATATAATATATATATATATATATATATATAATATATACTGTATATATATATATATATATATATATATATATATATATATATATATATATATATATATATATATATATATATATATATATAATATATATATACCTTTGGTAACCTTTGGTTTGCTTCCCCCAGAATTGTTCATTCTGACGAAAGTCAAGCGTTTCACTCCACCTTAGACCTACAGTTTAACGTGGAATCCGAACCACGCCCCAGCAGCAGCCCAGCGCCTTAACCACTAGGCCACCCAGGGTACCCATTTATCTACCAACCACTTTCTTTATTGTGTGGAAGGATGAACAGCTGGGTTTTGCTGCGTGCCGGCTGCCGTCACCGGATCTCGATCCCGGGTCCGATTGATTCGTAGTCACCGACGCTAATCACTACACCACCGAGGCGCATATACTGTATATACAGGGTGGGCTGAAAGTCTGGGTCCATAGGAAAATTTATTTTAATACATAAATTACAACAAATGGTAAATACTTAAAATGAATATCAACTTTAACTCGTAAATGCGTATCCGTGATACTGTACAGTAGTTCGTACTCCAGTATAAATACTCAAATACTTTTTTTATTTCAGCCCAGAAATGGCTTCGAATCTAACAACAGAAGACCGGGTAGAACTTGTGCTCATATACGCAAGACAGGCGCTACACACAGAGAAGTTGCTACCGAATTCAATAGAAATCATCCTGATAAGCATCCCGTAACACATGCGACTGTTGGCAAGTTGTTTAAAACGTTTCAAAGAAACAGGAAGTGTACGTGATCGACGGCGTTCTGGTCGTCCAAAACTGCAACTGATGAAAATACCTCTGCAATGGTATGTGAAACTTTAACGAATAGTCCAGTAAAGTCAACAAGAAGATTATCAAATGAAACACGCATCTCGAGAACGTCAATTCGAAGAATTATTAAAAATCATAAATTCCATCCCTAAGTGTCTCGATGTCAGAGGCCGCCAATTTGAGCATTTGTTATAATTTGTTGTTTATACTGGAGTACGAACCACTGTACAGTATCACGGATACGCATTTACGAGTTAAAGTTGATATTCATTTTAAGTATTTACCATTTGTTGTAATTTATGTATTAAAATAAATATTTTCCTATGGATCCAGACTTTCGGCCCACCCTGTATAACGGGTCCGCCAAAAAAAAACCATGCGGTTGATTGTAACCTAATAAGTCAAAATGTGTTTGCATAATTTATACAAAATTTAGACAATAATTACCATTGAACTTTATATAAGCAAGCCAATTTTTATAATTGAATGATTAAATTTGGTTGTTTAATATTAACTTGATTTTTTAGTTCCATAAATCTAAGTGCACATTGAAATAATCTTTCTCTCGTTTTTTTCAGGTAAAAAAAATTACTGTAGATATCCCTCAAATGCCATTCTCTAATGAAGATAAAATAGTTATTAAGCATTATAGGCTTAATAGGGGATATGAAAGGCACAAAATATTGGTGGGATTCCCCAATAAAGGATGGACACTGGGCGGACTGGATACATTGCTGAAAAAAATTGATGCTACAGGCAGTACTGTTAGAAAAAAGGTAGTGGTCGTCCAAGGAGAGTTAGAACGGAAGAAAACAGTGAAGAAGTTTCTTCCCGAATTCTTAGCCAAGAAGATAAGCCACGCACTCACGAGACTCCAGCGCAGATTTCAAAGTCGATTGGAATATCAGAAACTAGTGTAAGGCGAATTGTAAAAGAAGACCTCGGACTTAGACCATACAAACGTGTACGTGGACAGAAGAAGATCAGCACCACTGACCAAGAAAAACGAGTCATAAATGCAAAAAAAATGCTAAGACGCATCACAGTTATGAAAGCAAGTCAAACATTTTTTTATTGATGAAAAAATATTCACTGTAGAACCACCAATGAACTCCCAGAACAACAGAGTATACTCAGAATCCTATTAATTAAAGAATCGAATTTCGGACGAAAGACTGTATGCAACAAGGAGCCACTTTTCCAAAAGTATTATGGTGTCTGTCGGTGTTCCCAAGCTGGGAAAAACATCTCTTCATTTCGTTGAGCCCGGTGTGAAAGTTAATGGCGAATATTATCGAAATGTTCTTTTAGCAAGCATGATTCCAGAGATGCGTGCTCTGGCAAATGGAGGGGGGAGGTCATTTTGTTTTTCAACAGGATGGAGCAAGGGCACATACGGCAAAAGACAGTGTTGCTTATTTAAATGAACATGTTCCCAAATTTATTGAACCGGAGAATTGGCCTCCGAACCGTCCTGATCTGAATCGTGTTGATTATGGGATCTGGGAAAACCTGTCAGTACGAGTTTATCGCGGTAAGAAAATCAGAAATGTTATCCACCTGAGAGATGTTATGAATGAACAATGGGCAGAATTCCCACAAGACCAGATTGATTCAGCAGTAGATCAATTTAGACCAAGACTTCGAAAAGTAATAAAAGTTGGAGGAAAACATATTGAACAGTATTTTTAGTTTGACATTTTAGTAATAATTTTATATGAAAGGAATTTTTGGTTGTATGATATAATAAAGAAATTTTGAGTATTTACGATATCTTTACATTCTGATTTTGTTTACGTGCTAAAATGAGGCCTATTCAGCTACTGTACTAAAAATTTAAAGAAATGTCAAAAAACGTTATTTTATTTTGTTAAAGTTTTATCAAAAGTTAAAAGAAATTATTGAGTTTAAAAGGAAAAGTACGGACGCATGGTTTTTTGGTGGACCCTATATATATATATATATATATACACATTAGAGTGCTCCTTAAAATACAACTTCTGAATTTTTTCACTCGGAATCCTGGTTTTTGTTCCTTTCTTACAGGAACTGCATTGTGCAAATTTGGGGAAAATTCCGAAATTATTTTGGGGTTGTGAGAATGGACTCTGAAGGGAGTAACATCAAATGCATTATCGTCCACCTTCCAGGTCCCCACCCACCCAGCAACTGGGGTGAGTAGCCTCTCAAGGAGGGGTGTCATGGCCGCAAACCACTCATTCTCGTCTGATCGGACGTTCAAGGCCCTCAACCAATGTTTCCTTTCCTTGTAACCGAGAACCTTCGCTTATGCTCCTCGCTCTTGCTGAGGGAGATGTACTCTCCGGATCCGCACCACCTAGAAAGGAGTCATCTAAGCACAGAATGGTGAAGAGCTGCCGCATGGTGGCCTTACGAGTGACGATAGATCCTTCCTCTCTCCACTTCCTCCACCCGGATCCTGTCGGGAGGACCTTCAACTCCTTTACTGTCGAGAGGCAACCATCTTCCTCCTGGTTTCCACGGTCAAGCGCTCACCGAAGAATGCGAGTTCCATCAGCTGCTCGCTCAGGTTCCACAAGTGGTTCCTGAAAGCAGCGCTGGCAAACAGCATTTGGGTATTTCTTGAAGGCCTGGAGGAGATCCACGACGGCCGCTGCCATGGCTTCTACAGTTCCCGAGTGGAGTTTTGTCACCAGAGGAGTTTAGAAACGTCCTGGCCAGACATCAACACTGGCAGAAAGTCAGCGGTTTTTTCCCAGGATGTCAGGCAGCATCTTTCCGTCCCGGTGGACCACAAATGGAGACCCCGGATAGAAGCATGCGTTCATGCTGCTCGCAATTTATTTACGGCGCTTTGTGCGAGTTGTCTGAATGGAAGGCCGACTGATGGGCAAGGAATTCACTTCGCGACCGATGCTCTTTGCGGTGGCTGCCACGAGTTAAGATGCGGATCGATCGCTAACTTTCGTTCGGTCCAAAGTCTGCTCTAATTCCCGTGTCATTATGTTCGCAGAGGATCTATTCGGAAACAATGGAGTTCTGGCGTTGAGAGAGTGAGGCAACATTACGATGAAGAAAGGGATTGAAGACGGTCGTAAGAGGAGGGGAAATTGATG
The DNA here is from genome assembly GCA_023014485.1 of Bathynomus jamesi. Taxonomy (NCBI): domain Eukaryota; kingdom Metazoa; phylum Arthropoda; class Malacostraca; order Isopoda; family Cirolanidae; genus Bathynomus; species Bathynomus jamesi. The sequence goes on along the minus strand of JAJOZX010008925.1, from coordinate 80,878 downwards.
AGACGTAAAACTTTTGATTCCATCCAGTCAAGCAGAGCTGTGTGGGTTGAGCCACCCGACACATGAGAAGCGTACTCGATACAGGAGTGGACAAGACCTCTGTACAGAAATAGCAACTGAGTCGTGGTGAAAGAACTGCGGAGGCGGTACAGCACACCTAACCTCTTAGAAGCTGTTTTAGAAAGAGAGTATATGTGATGTGTCCAAGAAAGATCACGAGAAAAGGAAGCACCAAGAATGTTAAGAGAAGAGGAAGGATTGAGTTGTGTATTGTTGAAGGTAAGGGGATAGTCGTGTGGAAGATTGTGACGAGTAGACAGATGAAGGAACTGAGTTTTTGAGGTATTGAAAGTCACAAGGTTTTCTCTGCCCTAATCAGAGAGAATAGAAAGATCAGAGATTAGGTGCATCATAGACGTCCCACGCGAATCATGGAGTGACTGTTGAGAGGGATGCTGTGGGAAGCAAGTGGAGAAGTGAAGAGTGGAATCATCGGCATAGAAGTGGATAGGACAGGAAGTGGATAAGACAACCGCAGCTATAGAACAGCCAGAAAAGAACTCAGAGATGAAGGTACAAATAGAAGGATAGAAACCAAAGGAGGGCAGTTTGAAACTTAAGGGTTTGTGTCAGACTCTATCAAAAGCTTTTGATATGTCTAGCGCAATAGCAAAGGTTTCACCGAAATTCCGAAAGGATGCTGACCAACAGTCAGAGAGATATGCAAGAATATGGCCAGTCGAGCGTCTCTTGCGGAACCCACATTGACGATCTGAAAGAAGATTGTGAGAAGAGAGGTGTTTAAGAATCTTCCTATTAAGGATAGAGTCAAACACTTTAGAAAGGCAAGAAATCAAATCAATTGGCTAATAGTTGGAGGGTTGAGAACGGTCACCCTTCTTTGGTATAGGTTGAATGAAAGCGAACTTCCAGCAGGAAGGAAAACTACTAGATGAAAGACAAAGACGAAAGAGTTTGCCTAGGCAGGGTGTCAGTACAGAAGCACAATTCTTGAGAACAACAGAAGGGACACCATCAGCACCGTACCCCTTCCTGGAGTTGAGCCCAGATAGGGCAGAAAAAACATCTTTGAAAGATATTCTAATTTCAGACATAATTAAGTCAGAGGGCGGAGAAGATAGGGGAACAGCATCGGAATCGTCCATGGTTGAGTTGGAGGCGAATGTTTGAGCAAAGAGTTCAGCTTTATCAGCAGAAGAGACAGCAACTGAGCAGTTGGAATAGAAAAGATGAGGGAAAGAAGAAGTAAAGTTGTTGGAGAAGTTCTTGGCTAGGTGTCAGAAAGAGAGAGAAGAATTAAAATTGGATAGATTTTCACATTTTTGTCTGATGAAGGAATTTATGACTAATTGAAGAACAGATTTTGCACGATTCCAGGCAGAAATATACCTAAGTGAGAGTCAAGAGTTGGCCGGCGACGGTATCTTCTGACTGAAAGCCTCCTCTCTGTTGCGGATAGCATTAGAACAAGCAAAGTTAAACCAAGGTTTTTTTTTCATTAGTAATAGGAATAGAATATAGAATGTAGTGAGGCCCAAGAGGCCGAAGTGGAGCGATAGGACAGGAAACAGATATAAGATTGTGGTCGGAGGATCCGGACGGAGAAAAAAGTTTGATAGAGTATGAAGAAGAATGAGAGGTGAGAAATAAATGCAGAATGTTGGGATTATCTCCAAGGCAATCGGGGATATGAGTAGGGTTCTGTACAATCTGCTCTAGGTCATTCAGGATAGAAAAATTGTAAGCTAGTAAACCTTAATTGTTTTACTAATATAATAATTAGTAATTAGTAATAATTAGTAATAATTAGTAGTAATTAGTAATAATTACATTATATTCACATTAATTTTAACATATAAGTATATATATATATACACACACTGCGTTCCAAATTATTAAGCAGATTACATTTTCTCCAATGTTTTCAAAAGTTTTCCACGATTTCAATGAAATTTGTAGCAAATAATCACTATATATATATAGCAGCATTGATGGTATTCATTTCGATAAAGTATTTTGATAATTAAAATAATTATCTCATTTTATTGAAAATATGTAAAATATTGTGTTCCGAATTATTAAGCAAGTATTCTATTTACGGATCTAAATGGTGAAAATGGGTAAGAAGAAAGATTTAACACTAACTGAGAAAAAGAAAAACAGTCAAGTTACTCGCTGAAAATATAAAATCTATTGAAATTGCGAAGCAGTTTGGCAGAGCTTATCGAACTGTAAACAAGTTTGTAGCGGAGGGTACCAAACTGAGGCAGCGAAGTGATAAAGGAGCTATAAGACAAGTGACAAGGCGGCAGATATCTGTAATCAAGCGCAAATTGCAAAGCGTCCATTGTCCTCAAGTAAAGAGGTTTTTGAGCAGGCTGGCATACATAATGTACCAAGAACATCTCGATGTGGAATCCTCCAAACAATTTGCAAGACGTGTAAACCTACGATTCAGTCAACATTAACACCCAGGTACAAGAAGCAGCGTGTTGAATGGGCGCGTCAGTACGTGAAAACGGATTTTAATACTGTATTGTTAACCGATGAATGAAGAGCAACCCTTGAGGGATCTGATGGTTGGTCAAGAAGATGGATTGCTAAGGGTCAATCTCTACTATGGAATGAGGTTTTCTTTTAGAAAGTTTGTGTAAGACTGGGCATTAATTTTTACACCATCTGGCACTCTGTATGGGACAGCTACTTCATTGCCTATCAATCCTGGCCAAAACATGACACTACCTCCACCTTGTTGGCGTCTTAATCTCGATGGTAGAAATTGGCTCTCAGCAATCCATCTTCTGGACCAAACATCAAGTCCCTCAAAGGTTGCTTTTCATTCATCGGTTAACAATACAGTATTAAAATCTGTTTTCACGTACTGACGCGCCCATTCAACACGCTGCTTCTTGTACCTGGGTGTTAATGGTGACTGAATCGTAGGTTTACACGTTTACACATCTTGCCAATTGTTTGGAGGATTCCACATCGAGATGTTCTTGGTACATTATGTATGCCAGCCTGCTCAAAAACCTCTTTACTTGAGGACAATGGATGCTTTGCAATTTGCGCTTGATTACAGATATCTGCCGCCTTGTCACTTTTCTTATAGCTCCTTTATCACTTCACTGCCTCAGTTTGGTACCCTCCGCTACAAACTTGTTTACAGTTCGATAAGCTCTGCCAAACTGCTTCGCGATTTCAATAGATTTTATATTTTCAGCGAGTAACTTGACTATTTTTCTTTTCTCAGTTAGTGTTAAATCCTTCTTCTTACCCATTTTCACCATTTAGATCTGTAAATAGAATACTTGCTTAATAATTCGGAACACAATATTTTACATATTTTTCAATAAAATGAGATAATTATTTTAATTATCAAAATATTTTATCGAAATGAATACCATCAATGCTACTATATAGTGATTATTTGCTACAAATTTCATTGAAATCGGGGAAAAACCTTTGAAAACATTGGAGAAAATGTAATCTGCTTAATAATTTGGAACGCAGTATATATATATATATATATATATATATATATATGTGATGAATTTCACAATTAACACGTGAAATGAATGAATGATGTAAACCCACAAGGAAAAGGAATAATTATTCCAAGGCCTTTCATGTATTCAAAAGTACACCTGACGAGGTGTACTTTTGAATACACGAAAGACCTTGGAATCATTTTTCCTTTTCCTTGTGGATTTACATCATATATATATATATTGCACGTATATTATTCATACAAATTTATACATATCAAGATTGTTCTTTGAAAGGGAACTACAAAGCAATGGTCGCACGCAACCCAATATAGCTTCCTGTCCGTATATATATATATAATATATATATATATATATATATATATATATATATATATTCCGCTAAGTGGTCTATAAAAATCTGCAATTAAAAGAAATATAGAAGCAATTCTATATATGCGGAATCCAAATGACAAATAACAACTGTACTTTGAACATAATTTCTTTGTTTCAAAATTTAGAATCAAATGAAAAGCAATGAAAAAGTGCTTCTATTAGTGATTTTTAATTATATTTCGTCTATTTTCTTTATTTACCGTCTTTCCCCTTTGTTGAATTAATTAAAGTCTTATTATTTATTAGTTAACTTAATTGGTACGTAAGGTTTATTTAGTTAACTTGCATCGTAATGATAAACTACTCTGCTTTCTAATTTTTCACTTTGAGTTCTCATGGTTATATGCGTGTCTGTGTAGGCGTGTATGTATGCGTGCGTGCGTGTGTGTCTATGTGTGGATGTGTGTGCGTAATCGAGGTCGAGTGTGTGCTTTGTGGTAATTCAAATATCTAGAGAGGTAATTTTTCTTTGTGAGGTAACAACGCTTTTCATATTTCAGAACATTAGAAGCATTTTTACTGTTGGCAAAAGATATATATATATACTAGTGCTGGTTAGGTTAGATTACCTTACGTTAGGTAGTGTTAAGTTAAATTAGATTAGGTTACGACATGTTAGTTGGTACCCCACTATTTAGTGACTTGGGGGCCTTAATTGCGTTCGGGCCATTTTTGACATACTTTTCCGTTCAGTGACACTAAGGTTAGGTTAGGTTAGGCAACTTTTTAATATAGGAAATTAAAACGTAGTTACGTCGTTACTTGGAGTTGCGAATGTGTGTGTGTGTGTGTGAATTAAAAACAGTTACTCTTTATATGGAATTCCAACCCTATGTGTATGAGTTTATGTATGCACACATATGTATATATACATATGTGTGCATATGTATATATACATATGTGTGCATATGTATATATACATATGTGTGCATACACACATATGTATATATACATACATTATAACTTCACTATATATAAAAAAACAACCGTTTTACGTTCTTTGTCTGGTTAAGTATAAATTGTAAACCTCTTTTTGGTGCGAAACAAAGAGACGAAAATTCGTCAAGACCAAACCTGACTTTACCAATTCAAACGAACGCGATTACAACCCGTAAAGGCGAACACGACGATAGTCTCTTTCAAGCATATCGTGGGCGTGAGGGCGTAAAGCATAGTGGGTGGGTGGTTAAGGCGTGTTTGTACAATGTATGAGGATACCTGTTATAGGAACAGGCGCTGTCTGACTGCTTACCGGAACCACCTATCATGCGAAAGCTGAAATATACCTGCCTGTCTCACCTTCCTCTTTCGTAATTATCTCCGTTGCGTGCAAACCCCCTTGGCTCGTTTCCGCCGTCGATGGAGTTGATGTACTCCACACTCTCCGTTCTGCACTGTGTGGTGTGTGTGTGTTTGTGTGTGTGTGTATGTGTGTGTAAGTGGTTGAAGAGAGAGAGAGAGAGAGAGAGAGTATACAAGTGTGTATGTATTTAAATATATATATATATATATATATGATACACAGAATTTAAATTCTGTGCCGATTCAGCGACTTGTTGTACCTTGTATTCAAATACATTAAAACCAAGCTCACCCTCTCGTCTATTGTTAATTTCGCAGCCATCCCGTACCTAAAAGAAAAAAATAATACACTGTATAATCAACACTGAAAATTCCTATGATGCGCGACTTTTGCACCACCCTGTATATAGTATCTTATTTGTCATTTTTATTTAGTTTTTAACTCTATCGCTCTATATTTAAACACTTTGATCAGTTTATCTAGAGGTGGTGTGTTGTTAACTGCCTTTTAGCCTCTCATGTGTTATAAAAACAATGACTTAATTCCAATCTTCATCAAATAAATGCCTTTGACAAAATCATTGTAATAAAACAAATCTAATGAAGGGAATTTCACAGTCTTTCGATATCACCTTCTTTCTTTCTCTCTATGAAAGTGTGATTGGAAGGTCTCTTCTTTCTTATGTTGGTTGACGTCCTCTTAGCCCCTGTCTCCTTAGCCACTGTCTTCTATCTCCTAGCTTCTTCACCTTCATCATCATCATCATCATCATCATCATCATCGTCATCATCATGATGAAGAAATCCGTTTATAGGCCCATCTTCCTTTTAACATCTCTTTAAGTAAGTCTTCCTTGAGTGATTTTGAATATCTCTTTCTCTGTTCTCGACTGAATTCTATTCAATTTTTACAACCTCCCATATAATCCCTTACAGCAGCAGGGTCTCGTCGTTCGAATGGGACGCTCTCTTCGCGGTCTGTCGCCGAAGTTTACTGACCAGGAGACAAAAGGAGAGGTTTAACAAGAAGGAGAGGAACGCGAGACAGATATAGGAAGTCAAGCAAGACTCAAGACAGAAGGTAAGACAAATATAGGACGAAACAAAAGAAGACAAAGGGTTTACCGCGCGTTAGAAACACACATTTTGACAGTAATCCCTCGAAGATCGAGTCTTGTCTTTATCGCTCTAATGGCTTTTGAGAGGTCCCAGATCTTATCAGCCTTCATCTGTATGGTGTGGCGCGAGGAGGAGAGAAAAAAAAAGGGTCTTTTCACATATTTTCAGTCTTTCCTGTCGTTACCAAAGTATTTTATACCACTTTTATTGAACACATAAAGAAAACCACGATTTATACAATTCGTGGAGTATTGTATGAAATGATTACTTTTTATCGCATTTGATTTCAATTACGACATAGGAGTCTTTTTGTTTTTTTTAATTGGTTTTACAATATAGGATTTGTCATTCGGACTTGAATAATTTAGATTAAGAAATGGAGAGAGGAAACTTATACATGGTTCGAATAAGATAGACGAATTGGAAGTCAATGAGATTTCCAAAATTTCCATATGTGTGTGTGTGTGTGTGTGTGTGTGTGAGTGGGTGGATGTGCGTGTGGGAGTGTGCGTGGGTGTGTGGGTGTACTTTTGAAAGTCATTTTAGAGTAAGTCAGTGAGTCGATGGATTACTGAACAAACTCTTGTTAATATTATCATTTAAATATAAAAACGCGTCTGTGAATTTTGAGTTTAATTTTGAAATGTTAAATTTCTTAAATTATTTTCAAGTATTTTCGTTTCTAGTTAATTTATTCCTAATTTACATCAGTTTATTTACAGTTTTATTTAACTGAGGATGCACGACCCTTCTTAGTTACCATTATATATATATATATATATATATACTGTATATATATATGGGATTGAACTCAAAATGGTCTCCTGAGGTGTTTTTCATGATACACACAGACCGTGCATGAAACAAAGAACTCTTCTGGAAAAATTAAATTCACTGTAGTCCGAATGAGTAATGGTAAATGACAAACACTATAGTTTTTCCTTTTCATGATGTTAGCCCGACGTGGGCAACGGGTCACTCGCAAAGAGGCCCAAAAAATATAGCTTCCCTCACCAGTTATCTGCAAAGCAGATAGGATCCAGCTTTGGGACAGGATCTAGGGTTTACAGCTACACCTAGCCTACTATATTTAGAACCTCAATACAAGCAAAAGATTCGTTGCATTCGCGTCAGATTGAATACATCAAAGTGGACGCTCAATTTTGCCAGTTGAGGTTTAAGTTTTAGTTTTTGGCTAAATACAATAGTTATCCCTTTTTCTTTGACCTACAATTTTACGTGGGTTCCGAACCACAAAGAACATAAGAACATATGAAATTTTTATAGTGGGCACACTAGGGGCCACTTCGGCCCATCGAGGCGGCTCCACGACGCAAAAACCGCCTGTCCATTGGCAACAACCAATTTTTACAAAACTAAATAATTTTCAATTTAAAACTAACTAATTAATTATCGATTCAAAACTAAAGATAGAATCTCTGGATCCAGAGGATCAAGTCATAATAGACTACTATCCACAAATATGTTACACTCTGTATCTATTTATAACGGACATGCAAATATATCAGATCCAAAGAATCCAGTCAATTTCATTACGGTATCCATCAATACCAGTACCTTGCCAACCAAAAATAAGTCACGGTCCATATCAATTGCGGACCAAGTCACAATTTACAACCATATACATTACAATATATATACTTAAGAGGAAAAGTGTAGGTGTGGCTGTAAAGACTGTACAGTAATGTAGAACTGTGTGTGCACCCAATATGGGTCTCCCATTTAAAGGTGTTTGTGGGGCAAGTGAAGATCATGAGTTTTTCAATACCTCACAGTACTATGGGGGACACCGCTCGGCAGAGGAATCTCTTTAAATGGGGTGTGTAAGGAGAGAGAGTATCCCCTAACCCAAGATGCTGCCTCCCGATATCCCACAACACTCGTAAAACTATGTTTTCTTAAATTTGTTTTACATCTTGGCTTAAATAATTTCATACTATGACCTCTAGTCTGATTATTGTGATCTTTAATGAAAAAAGAATCAAAATCTACCTTATCCACCCTTAATTTTACTACCTTAAACTATACCCAATCTATCAACATATGCGTCTAATCGATTTTTAAACATGTTTATAGACGTGCTACTAATTACTTCTACCGGCAAACTATTCCACCTATTTACTATTCTATGCGTAAAAAAGGTTTTGGCAACTGCTGTCTCGAACCTTCTACTTGTTAACTTACACCCGTTATTTCTACTCCTATTATATTGAGATATTTCGAAAAAGCTATCTCTGTCTACGTTATCCAACCGACGTATAAGACCAATGAAGATGCTATTACATAAAAGTATAAAATGTCTAAAAAGCATAAAAAATTACTAATCATTATAAAGATTGGCTTTTGTTTCTGAAATTTTATTGATCTCACCAAAACGAATGAAATATTTAAAGAAAAAAAGGATAATGCCAATTAGTAATTTTTTATGCTTTTGAGAAATATTAGCTTTCTAGTCGAACTTTTTATAGCACCTTATTATATTTGTTCAGTTGTACCGAGAGTACAACTGGACAAAAATAATGTAGGGTGTCCATAAATTACAGTATCTTTATAAATTCCAATTGAATTTGTAAAGATAATTTATGGACACTCTGTATACATATACAAAGTAGTCGTTGAGGAATAATTTGAGAGTGAAAGGGACCAGTTTCCATTCAAGATTTGCTCACATGAACGAATTTTGGATAACAAAAAAAAAATTACTTTTTTTCTCTCTTTTCATTCCGGAAATATTACATTTTAGACAAACGGGTTCCCAACCTTATTTTCTTCTGTACTTTACCCACACGAAAACACATTTGCCCTACTACCTTCTTCAAAGTTTTTTAAACTATATATATATATATATATATATATATATCTATCTATCTATATATATATATATATATATATATATATATATATATATTATATATATATATTACGATTATCTTACAGGCGTGCGTAATTAAACTACCCTATATTTATAATAATTAAGTAAAGCATGCAACCCAAAAGAGGTTATATACATATATTATATATATATATATATATATATATATATATATATATATATATATATATATATATATAATAGCCTACACCCTCATAAAGTCATGCAGTCAAGTCATAGAGTCATATTTATAAAAAAAAAAATTATTTATTTATATTTTTACTATTACTGCTATTATTATTATTATTATTATTATTATTATTCAGTTTCGAACAATGGTAGATTGTGGACGGTAACTTTACAGTGTAACAGCTGAACAATGAGTGTCATTATTTACCTGTAATATAACTTACCAGCATAGCTAAAAGTGGTAAATCCGTGGGGAGCTAACCCGAAGGTCGTGGCCTCGACACTGCTCGGACCTCGGATTCCAGTGATTGAGAGGTGTTTCTTCAGAGATTTCCTCGGTGAGGTATAATGGTTATGATCCCCTCCCTATTAAGCCGTAGATCCCCTCCTTTGTATAACCATGGTTATACGGTGATAAACTATAATGTTTTAATACATCCACTCAATTGAAAAGAACCCTTCAGAAATTATAGCCCCAGAGGCAAATCCTCGAAACGAAACAGGACCAACCAACTGACTATTAAAAATCGTCAAGAGACCGAACTGCGTAGAAACTCAATTTAACTTCACTTTACCTAACCTAACCTAACCTAACCTAACCTACAACTAAACCTAACCTCGCTGATCTAACGGGAAGCGATGTTGCGATGGGGCCTTAATTAGTTTTCAAAGCATCCTAATTGTAGGCGTTTCAAGGTGACTCGAAACGATGACAATGTTCAATGTTGAATTTACATCCTTTTATACAGGGTACTTCAAAAAATGGTACCATTTATAGTTTTTTTTTATGTATTTGGGTATTTATTTGCTTGTTTTTTAATAATAAGGTAATTTTCTTCAAAATTATAAACAAAAAAAAACCTACATAAACTATAAGTGGTAAGCAATGATATATTAGCGCCATATAAGTGGTAACATATTTTTGAAGCACCCTGTATAAAGATTTTTTTTTTTTTTTTACGTTCAACAATACAGTATTCTTTTATATCTCCATCACAATATGGTTCCACTGTACGTATGTTAATAACGCTAAAATTGCTTTAAATTACGGATAGGTACGAAGCGAAGTACCGTAATTACGTAATTTTAAGCAAGTATAACAGTAAATATATTGTAATTACAGTAGATTTAACTCCTCAAATTAAATTATTTATACTAAGTTAATAACGGAAGTTTTATTTATAAGAATAATGACACTTAAATATAATGAAATGTAATTTAATATTATTAATTAATTAATGTCGCTTATAATAATTAATAATTGAAAATAGTAATTAATAATTGAAAATAGGAATCTTAATGTAATTTTCAGATGTTTAAGAACACAATTATTTGTTATTGTGTCCAAGTATTTTATTCTATATTAATTCTTATACTCTTAAATATCTACTTAGTACTACTTTAAGTAATGCATATACAGTGTGTGTGTATATATATATATATATATGCGCCTCGGTGGTGTAGTGGTTAGCGTCGCTGACTACGAATCCATCGACCCTGGGATCCAGACCCGGTGACGGTAGGCGGCGCGCAGCAAAACCCAGCTGTTCATCCTTCCACACGATAAAGAAAGTGGTTGGTCGATAAATGGGTACCCTGTGTAGCCTAGTGGTTGAAACGCTGGGCTGCTGGTGGGGCGTGGTTCGGATTCCACGTTAAGCTGTAGGTCTAAGGACTGTCAGAATGAACAATTCTGGCGGAAGCAAACCAAAGGTTACCAAAGGTATATATATATATATATATATATATATATATATATATATATATATATATATATATATATATATAGATAAACTGTATGTCTATATATGCATATACATAACATAATGGAAATGCAGTGAATGTACTTTGGATGTAAAGAGTAGAATTAGACAAAAAAAAATTACGAGTATTACTTAAAATATAATCTTAAAACATCCAAATTAGGAATCTCCAAGGAGTCAATTCTCAGATCGATCCATTTCCATTCCAACTGCTTTGGATTTCCCACTTTAAGCGTGATTTTTGTATAGAAAATACCCGTCGGGTATACAATTGCGTCACAATTTTCTTTCTACCCAGCAAAAAATGGGACGCTCAGCAAACGTTAATAAAACACTAATAACACGTTTACTAAATGTCCCACTTCTTGTGGGTGCCATTCCCCAAATCAGGAAAGTCTTTTCCCAAATTCGAAATCTCCACTTCGAACATTCCCACTTGCGGTCTGGGAATGGGAATGGGAATGAGTGGGAAGTAATCATATAATCATGTCAAATTTTACCCAACAAAAAATGGGAAGTTTAGTAAACGTCAAAAAACATTCACAAACAGTTAATAAAACGTTAATGAACGTCCCATTTCTTGATGGGGATTCTTATTTGAAAATAATATCGTTTGGGGGCGTTTAAAGCCCTTCGTAACGACAAAGGCCACGTGACGGAGAGTACACACAGATTTACGCGGGATCCAAACCATGTAGTGATCGGTACCTCACCTAAACGTAGAAATGAGGGTCACCCATACAACTACTGAACAAATCCAACGTCGCTTAACCTCGCTCATCTAACGGGAAGTGGTGTTGGGAAGTGGCGCTGCAACGTATCTTCCTTCCCAATGGAAAAAGAGACAATTAATAATGCCAATTAAAACCGAAAATTTATTTAATATCATTAAATTTGCAATATATATATATATATATATATATATATATATATATATATATATATATATATATATATATATATATAAATATACATACACACCGAAACTAAATTTGAAAATGAGAACAAAATGGTGTTGACGCAAAATGAGAAATTCGCTTCGGTTGTTTCTTCCTTTTCATTTATTTGCGGTTGTCAACCGAGACTTGAAGAACGCCACTCAATTCATCCAAGGACTTACTCTGCTCTCATCCTGTCCTCAGGATTCACTGAAGGCCAAACAAAGGATCCATAATGAGACTCGAAGTATTTGGTTTTTAGTAGTGTAGGATAGTGAGTTTATTAGTTAGGTACTTATTATTATTATTATTATTATTATTATATTTACTTTTTTATTTATTTATTTTTATTAATTAATTATTAATTATGTATTATTATTTTATTATTAATTTATGATTCGAACAGAATTCTACTAAACTTAAATTTAGATAAAAATACTCTGAAGTTTTAAATAGACACACACACACACACACACACACACACACAGAAAGAGACAAGCATGATAACATACGCAGAGAGTGAGTAAGTTTACGAAATAGACATTAAGACTGCTTCATGGATGGTGATTTAAATTACGAATGTGCCTTGGGGTGCCCTTCATAGCCATATGGGGACCCCCTGGAAAGGAGACCTGGAAAGTTCTGGAAAATGTCACTGTTTTATATGTTATTCGAGCGTGGGAAACGGTAAATGAGGACTTTCGCTATGGCATGCCTGTCTGTCCTCGTCTGTCCTTGTCTGTTCTCTAACATGCTCTTCTAATTAACCTTTATGTAATTAGTATATGTATATTAGTAACTTTATGTCTATATGTGTGGGCTTGTGTGTAGCGGCAAAAGTTACACACACACACACACACACACACATATATATATATATTATATAATATATATATATATTATATATATATACATAAACAAATACATAGAAAGAGAGAGAGAGAGAGAGAGAAGAAGTTCGTTAATTTGTTGCAAGTTAGAAGTAATCGTATAATTCATATAATGAAAACGTACTTTCACAACTTAGGTTGAATCGCGTTATTTAACTTTGTGAGTTATGAATTTCTCAACTGTAAAGTTTCTTCCCTGTAATTTTTACAGTTGTAATAAATCTCTGCAGAATTTGTATCTACTGCATTCGATGTAAGAAGAATTAATTTTAGTGCACAATATATATATATATATATATATATATATATATATTGTGTGTGTGTGTGTGTGTGTGTGTGTGTGTGTGCGTGTGCACGCACATTACTACGCAATGTGCGT
>JAJOZX010008925.1:0-62500 GCA_023014485.1 Bathynomus jamesi | reverse complement strand
GTATATATATATATATATATACACAGGGTGAGTGAAAAGTCTCCATACATAGGCAAAATGGTCATGATAAATAAATGATTATTTATTATTTATTTTTTTGCAGGTGATGTGCTGAGAAGCCTTTGTCCCAAGAAGAGCGTATAGAGATCATTCTTCTGGCAGGATCAGGAAGCTGTCGCAAGGTTGCCGAGGATTTTAACAGGAGACACGCCCCCGGCACGCACATCACACAACACCGTTGCCAAACTCATTGAGAAGTTCAAGAAGTCTGTAAGTGTTGCAGACCAACCGAGAAGTGGCCGTCCACGAACAGCCACCGATGAAGGCACAGCGACCATGGTGCTGGCAGCATTCGCAAAGAGTCCCCAAAAAAGCACTCGACGGATGTCTGCAGAATGCGGTGTCAGCCAAAGGAGTGTCGTCCGTATTATGAAAGAGCACAGATGGCATCCATACAAAATGCAAATGTTGCAGTATCTTAGCGAAGACGACCCGGACAGGCGGCTGGAATTCTGTGAATGGGCAAGAACAAAAGTGGACGAAGACACGGAGTTCTCGGCTGGCATCCTGTTTTCAGATGAAGCCAACTTTTATGTTTATGGAGAGGTTAATCGTCAAAACGTACGTTATTGGAGTGATGGCAATCCGCACTGGATGAGTCCCTCAAAGACGCAAGGCGCTGGAAAAGTGATGGTGTGGTGCGGGATATGGGCCAACACAATTGTTGGCCCTTTTTTCATTGACACCAATCTGAATGCCGAAATGTATATAAACATGCTGCAAGACCAGTCATGCCGTCCCTGCTGAAAGAGGACGGGGGATTTCCAGCGTACTTTCAGCAAGACGGGGCGCCACCCCATTACGGTATCTGCGTGCGCCAGTGGCTGGATCAGCAGTTTCCGGGTGACTGGATTGGCCGCCGTGGTCCCGTGGAGTGGCCTCCGAGGTCCCCAGACCTCACCCCCCCTTGATTTTTACTTGTGGGGGCACTTGAAGGCCATTGTGTACCAAGTGAAAATACAAAACACGGACCATCTAAAGGAACGTATTCGTGATGCATGTGCACGCACAACACCAGACGTGTTAACGCGCGTTTGCCAAGAGTGGGGGGAACACATCATTATATATATATATATATATATATATATATATATGGCCACAAAAGTAGAGAAATTGCGAGGAAATTCATTTTTTCTCGGAACTGAGAAATATCAAAACTTAATCTAACCTAGCTTAAAAGGTCAGACTACTACGTTTATGGTAGAAGTGATTAGTTTAAATTTACTCGTATGAGGTTATATTTACCTGAGTTAAGTTAGGCGTAACTGGGCTAAGCTAGACTAGGCTAAGAATGAATTTAAATTAGGTTTCGACGGTTTTCATTTCGATGATTTTCAGTTTCGGTCGACGGTTTTCGTTTCGTTAATTTTCCGTTTCGGGAAAATGGCCGAATTCCCGCAAAAATGTTCATTCATTTCAACGAGTTAATTTTTGTATTTTACCCCAAAATATATAACTTAGTAGATCTTATATATATATATATATATATATATATATATATATATATATATATATACTGTATATATATATCGAAGCAATTCATAATTCTTTATTGATGGATAGGCCCCAAGCTTCTACGCTTTTAAACGCTTTTGACAATATGCAGAATTGGTCGCATATTGTTTGGGTCGAAATACCCTTTCAGTCATCGGTCGGCCTTCGAACTAAGAAGTCGTGGAGTTAAGAAGGTGATTTTGTGTGAAGTTGTAAATTTAAAATAGTGCTACGTTACTGCCCCCTCGCATTACCCCGTTTTATCTAAAAGTGCTTTCGGTATAAATGAAGTTAGTAGAGTATTAAAGGGATGTATATTATTCCACCGGTCCCCCATGCCCGTTTCAAATTATAACAGATTCCACTCGGCCACGTATTTATAAAGTACAGCGAAGCGTGTGTAAATAGAATGATGAAGGATAAAGAGAAATGTAAAAGGTTATTTTTTGACGGGATGTAAATAATGGAATTACAGGCATAGCTTTGTAGTTTTAGTTCGCTTTATAACTTTAAGTTAATTTAAAGGTTTAATAACGAAAAATATCCGTTAAAGACACTTCGATGATTTTTCTTTCAAGATGGCGCCCATCATTTTTAAAATTTCGTCTCATAGCGAGCGTTTTCGCGGGCAAATATTTTTTTCATCTCTTTTCGTCGGAGTCTAGACTTCCAAACCGCTTTGACTCAAAATCAGAGTCGGAATTCGAGTCATTTCCTTTTCGCGTTAATACTGGAATAAATAAACATTCAAATAGATTCGGGATGCGGCGAAATGAGTACATATAATTCAAGCAAGGACTCTCAAGTGTTTTGGATATTTAATTGCTGTGTTTTGAAATTAATGAAGTGCTTTTGGAAATTTAATTGCTCTGAGCAGAATGATGTGCTAATTCGTCGGGAGATTTAATTGATGTGAAATTATTAAGTAAGGATATTGAAATTTAATGAATTGCTTTTGAATTGAAGTGTTTTGTAGTGAAATGGATAAATTACATGGCAGCAAGGACTCTGAAGTGTTTTGGAAATTTAATTGCCGTGAAATTATTTTTTGGAAATTTAATTGATGTGAAATTATTAAGTAAGGATATTGAAATTTAATGAATTGCTTTTGAATTGAAGTGTTTTGTAGAGAAATGGATAAATTACACGGAAGCAAGGACTCTGAAGTGTTTTGGAAATTTAATTGCCGTGAAATTATTTTTTGGAAATTTATTTGATGTGAAATTATTAAGTAAGGATATTGAAATTAAATTAATTGCAAAAGAGGGCCTTTAAATTCGAGAATTTCGGCCTTAAAAATATTACTCTATACGTAAATGATTACGGACTAATCATCAGACGCTGTGTTCCCGCTCTGCGCAATTAATTCTTTTGGATGTGTATATAAAGGGTGATCCAGAGAAATGGGACCCAAAAGAAACCCCTGTAACTCTTAAAGTATAAGTCCTTTTATAAAATAATACGCATCATTCGAAAGAGGATAGTTACAAGTTTGTACAGGATTGTATAGGTTTTGACAATACAAGACAAGATAAGATACAAAACAAAATAAAAGTGTTAGTTAAAACTAACCCTTCAAGATGACTGCATGGACTGTGGAACAGCTGCGTTTCATAACTGAGCAATATTATTATGAGCATGGAAGAAGTATAGTTTCAGCTCTTAGAAGGTGATTTTGACCTCTGAAAATTTGTCTTGAAAGATCTTTGAGCTGAAACTACACTTCTTCCATGCTCATAATAATATTGCTCAGTTATGAAACGCAGCTGTTCCACAGTCCATGCAAGTCATCTTGAAGGGTTAGTTTTAACTAACACTTTTATTTTGTTTTGTATCTTATCTTGTCTTGTATTGTCAAAACCTATACAATCCTGTACAAACTTGTAACTATCCTCTTTCGAATGATGCGTATTATTTTATAAAGGACTTATACTTTAAGAGTTACAGGGGTTTCTTTTGGGTCCCATTTCTCTGGATCACCTTTATAAACGTTATTATTATTATTATCATTACTATATTAATTAGACCAAATGGCTAGTGTAGGAATGTATATTATTATTTTCAATATATTTAATCGTTTAATATAACTATAGTTTTTCCATTAATTCGCTTAAATAAACAGAATGATGTATTGACGTTTTATTTATTCCTTTTGTTTGTACACGTATTTAATTATATCAGTTTGGTTGTTTCTAAAGCGGATTTGTAAACCTGAATATATGCATTAATTAAATAAATATTACTATCTGGCAACTCAGCCTTCTAAGCCAAATGCCGGATTATGTCAGTAATATATGCTTTAATTAAATAAATATAGTGCAAACTGGGCAAATCAACCAGATACGCCAAACTGGTGAGAGAGAAATAAACATGATCGAGTGTTGCAATAACGGGGTCCTGGCCCCTACGAACCGTGGAAAAGATGTTTTACACTCACCTTAGACCTACGCTAGCCTTAACACGGATCATTAGGGCGCCCTGGCCAGCAATCACGATTTTTAGATGAACTTTTTTCCGGAAATTTGCATATATAGGCTCGCCTTTGCAATCCGTACGAATTGTTCATTATGGCGAAGCTTACACTCCACCTTAGACCTACGGTTTAACACGGATCATTAGGTCATCCTGGCTATCAACTGCGCCGGGTCTCGAGCTCGCCTCCACCTTAAAGTTTAACGAGCGACGCACATAAAAAGATAAACAGTATAGATGGGTGTGTACACTGTGCCAACTGGCTGATAATGCCCGGAGGCACTGGCTGATTAAGCCAACTGGCTGATTAGGGGCCCTATAAGACAAGGCAGCTCGGCTGAAGTATTAATATGCGCTTGGCTCTTGCCAGGCGAACACCTCTCTCTTAGGTTAGGTATACCCGTTTGGGGGGGGTTCATTGCAACTTGGGGGATAACTCCGCCTCCAAGTTGCATACCCCACAGCGGGGCTCATTGCAGCTTGGGGGTAACTCCGCCTCCAAGTTGCATAACCCCTTGTTGCTCCTGCAACCCCTCCCCCATTTTTGGGGTGCCTTGCAACAAGGGGTGGGGGAGGGGTTGGCACTCTTGCAACATTTGCAATTGTATTGCACTCTACCTTTTTGCGCCCATACTACTCATATACACCAAATCCCATCAAAATATGTTGTCATGCATCTGCTTTGTATCTGTGTTGACTTTCTTATATAATCTTATAATCCAATTTCTCAATTAATTAGTTCTTATCAGAAAAGGGCCCGTGAGGGGTTTTTGTTCGTTCCATCATCGGGCGCGTCCCCGGGTGGTGGATAGGGAAGCTCCCCGTTGCGGAGTTGCTTTATGCCCGTGAACCAAAAACTGCCAGGGTATGTCCGGAAACGTTAAGGTTAATCCCCTGTACAACCTAAACTTTATGATTATAGAAACTGAACTACAAGAAAAGGTAACAGCCAGGAAGCTCATTTCTCAACGATGTTGGGGTGAGTGTGACCCGAAGGTCACCTTTAGCTCGAGCGTTAACGGAGTAAGCGGCCAATTCAACCCAACCATGGAGCCAACAGGCGGGAGCGCACCAGAGTCTCACCGCCCAGAGTCCGCCACCGTTGCTACTGAGCTACAGGGTACCCAATTAGTTCTTATACTTTTCATTAATTATCTCTTATAGTTTGAAAACTGCATTTGTTCAGTTTAGTTTTCTTTCATGTATAAATACATTAGTGAGGAAAAACTTAGAAAAATGAGTGTATTGTCCACAGTTTTCTATTCGCGAAAAGAACTTATACATATATTTCCTTTCCATGTACTTAGTCAGTATTTTCTCCCCTATGACCTTCTCTAACATTACATGAACGCATAGAGTTGATTTTTTTTACAATAAATCTTAGACAAGTTAAATGTTAACATTTACTTTTTAGTGTTTAAAGCAATGGAATTTGAATAAGAGTTTCTAAATTTTGAGTGAAATTTTAGAGATTTAAAAAAAAAAAATGAGTTCAGTTAAAAATTTTCATTTTTAAAATAAAGCATTAAAGAATTATAACATGTGATTATACAGTATAAACCGCCACTGTTTTACTGTACCTAGATAACTCCAACTTTCTAAAACTAATATGTATAATACGAAGCCCTCCTAGGAAGAAGTGGCTAAACGACAAAAAGTAAAAAAGCCAGAAAACGGAGTTAAAGTTGTACAGATTTGAAAGTTGTCATAATCTTTGAACTTTTGAAGATATTTCGTCGCATTATCTTCAAAAGTTCAAACGTTATGCCACTTTCAAATTGGTACAACTTTGACTGCATTTTCTAGCGTTTTTTACTTTTGTCGCTTAGCCACTACTTCCTCGGATGGCCTCATATACTGTAGTATACTTTACAGTCTCCAGTATTCGAAATAAATTGCGGTTATATGGGAAAGTCTGTGCTGTGGCTTACAGTATGAACACTAAGATACAGTTGAAGCCCGTAGTTTTCACCGCAAAATTATGAAATTTTAAAAAAAATTTATAAAAAAGACATTCCATTAGCCTCATTTGAAATTTCAAAATAAATCAGTTGCAGGTTCAGTGTTTCATTGACTTACACAGTTTTTAAGTTCTCTTTTACGCAACGAGTACAGTAATTACTTAAAAATACTACAATCCGATTACAGTTGTTAAAACTATTTTTTAAACGGTCTCAAGTTTACATTTTTGTTCATAGTCATGCAATAGTTACAATCAGTTTTAGATTTATGGTGTCAGTAATAAAATTACGTTTGAAATTTATATAAACTGTAATATTAAACTGTACGAAAAATATCTCAACAGTAACATTCCTTCGAAAATTGTCAAGTTAAATGACATGTTCAGTATTTCATGCAGTTGAGGTCGATGTCAAACCTAAAGCGTCCTCAGAAATCCGGGCTAACGACACCTGATCGACGTGACAAAATCGTGACATAAAGGTTATTTTGCCTTAGATTAAGTTACAGTAGGTTAGATCAAGTTAGTATAGATTAGGCTAGTTTAGCGTGGATTAGGTTAGGTTAAGTTAAATTAAGTTAAAGTTGGGTTTTTTCAGAGAGTGGGTGTCATTTTCTCGTCGACCAAATAGGTATTGGTCCCAGAAATCGAACTCAAAAAAGACACTTGGTTGGGACAGCAAAACCATAGGATAACTCATCCAAATGGTGAACTCAACTATTAAAAAATAAGCATCGTTATGGCAATTATCCATTAGGTATCATCCCACTCAAAGTGATTCCCATTTAATTCCACTCCCAAAGATGATAAATCCACGAGTGAGAATCTAAAACGAGACAATTCTCAAATCGATCTATTCTCATTTATGCCATTTTCATTCTCATCCACGGCTTTCCCACTTTGATCCAGGTTAGGTTAGGTTAGATTAGATTAAGATAATGTTAAGTTAGGTTAAATTAAGTTCGGTTAGATTAGGGAATATTAACCATTCTCACATGACGCCTTTACTGCGAATGTGAATGGGAGCGACATTCTTTCTCAAATCAAGAAACTCTTTTCTCAAATTTGACTTCTCATTTTGCACATTCTCACTCGGGGATCGGGAATAGAAATGCGAATGAGAATGACATTGACTGCAAAGTAATCTTACGTATCATTAAGGCACACATCATGCATAGTTGAATTAAGTACTTGGATTGGCTGCCACAAAATGTAATCATTATTCGCTTGTTGTAACCGAATACTTTTTCTCTGCATGTATCGACATAATCTTGCTGCCTTTCAACCACTCATTGTATAGGTGTCATTTCATGCGTTCAAACGTACACTAAAGATGTGTTCTGATTTGATTTTAATAAGCTTCGTGAAAATTCAATTCACTATAATATATCCTTACCCTAAATTAGTGTTTTTTAGTTTTAATAAAATTCATATGATTTTGAAAATATACTGTACACACACACACACACACACACACACACACACACACACACACACACACATATATATATATATATATATATATATATATATATATATATATATATATATATATATATATATATATAAACTATAGGCCAGTGTCGCTTACATCTCACCTCACTAAAATATTTGAAAGAATAGTTAAACAGAAAATCTGTGACTTTTTGGAAACTCAGAAAAAAATCAATGACAACCAACGTGGGTTTCGGTCAGACAGATCATGCCTACCACAATTAATGGAACACTACAACAACATTATTGATGCACTTGAAAGTAATGAATACTATGATGTGATATGCACAGACTTTGCAAAGCGTTCAAGTGTGACCATGGAATCATAATACATAAACTGAAGGATATGGGAATAACAAGAAAAGTAAGGAAATGGATATATAATTTCCTTAGTGAGCGGCGGCAACTCGTTACAGTACAAGGAGTACCTTCATCAGAATCAGAGGTCCTTAGCTCAGTACCATAAGGAACAGTATTAGCTCCACTACTCTTCATAATCATGCTAACTGACATAGATGAGGACGTTACTAGAGACAGCACAGTAACATCCTGTGCTGATGACACAAAGATCAGTAGAAAAATAAGAAACCCAGAAGATATAGGATCTCTACAAACAGCCGGTGTGTTCATTATCTGTGTTCAGAAAAAGTTTTTGAAAAAACTGTAAAAAGTAGAATGCAGCGATATTTAGAATCCTACAATTTATTATCTCCAAATCAATATGGCTTCCGTGATAATAAAACAACGGAAATGGCTATTTTAAATCTTATGGAAAATGTAAATATAGCTAAGGAGAACAAAGAAATAATGATATCAATATTTATGGATTTGAGTAAGGCGTTTGATGTAATAGACCATAATATTTTACTTAATAAACTATATTGTTACGGCTTTAGAGGAGCAATCAGTGATTGGTTTAAAAGTTATTTGTCCAATAGATATTATTTTGTATCAGTAAATAAGGTTTGCTCAACTAAAGCGCTTGTCAAACATGGTGTGCCGCAGGGCTCAGTTCTGGGTCCACTGTTATTTTTATTATATATAAATGACCTTCCATGTTCATCTGATATACTGAACTTCATAATGTTTACAGATGATACAACTGTCTCTTTTTCTTGCAAAGATGTTAATACAGCTAAGAATATATTTCATTCGGAATTCATCAGTGTAATGAAATGGTTGACCACCAATAAACTCTTCCTAAATTACCAGTAAAACAAATTTCATGATTTTTACTAATAAAAGAAATGTATATCTTGATGAACTTAATGTTAATGAAATCGCCATAAAGTAGTATACTGTAACAAAATTTCTTGGTGTAATGCTAGATAAGAATTTGCAATGGAGTGATCATGTAAATTATATCGCGAAAAAGATTTCAAGGAGCGTTGTTATAATGTTTAAATTTAGAAATGTAGTCCCTAAACAAGTTTTATTGACTCTTTATCATACTCTTGTTCTTCCTTATAGTATAACATACCGCACCCTTGTTTGGGGAAACTCCGCTAACAACGCATTAAATGGTATCTTTGTCATCCAAAAACGAGCAATAAGGTTATTATCTGATGCTGATTTCCTTGATCACTCTAGTGCATTATTTAAAGAGCTAAACCTACTAAAGCTCAACGATATAACCAAACTGGCACATTTTATTTTTATTTACGAGTGTAAGAACGAAATCATTAATTTGCAATGGGTAAATAGATATTTTGTAACTCATCAAGAAATCCACTCGTATCAGACCAGAAATAGATCAAAGCTTGTTATACCTCAATTTAGATTGTTTTCATCTCAAAAACTACCCATTTTCATTGGATTGAAACTATGGAATGACTTGCATGCCGATATAAAAAAATTGTGAATGTAAATTTGTTTAAAACCAAGTTGAAATCCCGATTAATAATGGCATACTAACAAAAATCTAGGATTAATGTCCACTAATATTGTTTAATATTGTCCATTAATATTGCTTAATATTGTAGTACATGTTTTAACTATTAATAATACTTATTTACTAATTTATTTATTTATTATTATTAATTAATAACAACTAGCTGCTTATTTTTAATAAGAGCCCAGTAAAGCCTAAAGCTTAAGGGCTAAATTAAATAAAATAAATAGTCGAGCTTCACAATTATTCATGTCATTGTAAATTGAAAAAACTGTATTTATGTTATTATTATTAATAATGTTTATTCTATCTATGCTATCTATGTTATAATCCAAATGGACATGAAATTCAGAGAAATTCTAGAGCAAAAGATTTAGGGGTTGTAATGACTGATAATGCGAAATTTGAAACACAAAATAAAATAGCAGTAAACAGAGCAAAGAGAATAACGGGGCAGATATTGAGAACCTTTAAACGAAGGGATAGGAATATAATGATTCCTCTATTGAAAACACTGATCATACCCAAATTGGAATACTGCTTGGTCCTAAAATCCCCATATAAAAAAGAAGACATTAGACAGCTAGAAGAGATTTAGAGAAGCTTCACAGCCAAGATCAAGGGGTGCAAAGAACTAAAAAACTGGGAAAGGTTACGCGAACTAAACCTATATTCACTGGAAAGGAGAAGAGAGAGAGATACACCATTATTTACACTTGGAAAATAATGGAGAAACTAGTCCCTAATCTTACTCTGAACCCTATAACTCCCCAAACAATGGTGGAAAGTAGAAAAGGAAGACTGTGTCGTGTTCCCAAATTAAAGGCTAGACAGGGAACATTCTTAACCCTGAAAGAAAATAGTTTTGTTGTGAGAGGACCAAAACTGTTTAATCAGCTGCCCAAAGACCTGAAGAACACGAATGGTGTTGCAGTAGACATCTTTAAAAGAAGATTAGACGCCTGGCTCAGAACAATCCCCGATAAGCCGGGTGTACCTGGCTATGTGAGGGGGAGGGTACAAGAAACCAACTCACTACTTCACCAGCTTGACCTTCGTGAAATGAGGAATCATCGCGCGGAACCTTTGAAAGGTTGAAAGGAAAGGTATATATACATATATTGTACTGTACTTTGAAGCATGCATAAGATAAGTTACAATATATACTCTACACGCAAAATGCACATTGGTTGGTTTGTTCATTGTATCAGTTGCTCGGAGACACTAGCACCGGACCCCCGCACTGAATACACTGTATAACTTTTATTGCAATATTGAACGTATGCAAAAACATGTTTACGTTAAAATAAATTTAGAATTTTTTAACATATTTTTTTTTAAAACATTTCTGAACACGTTTTGTAATAGAGTTATGGAATCCAAAATAAAAAAATGTTTTGACGCTCATGTCTACCATTCAAATGCAGTTATAAACATGGCTGAAGAAGATCAGCAATTAAGTGTATTGCTAATATAATTGAATTATCTGTGACTCTTAACGGTAAAAATTTGAAAGGTCTGACGTAAGACAAAATAATAAAAGTCCCCATAAAAGAATATATGGAGGCGAATTTGGAATATGCAATGCATAGTGTGATTCTTCTTCGTAAATGAATAATCTGTATTGCTTTTTTCACCCTAAATGAAAATATCTTTATTTCTTTTTTTTTTAATATGTTCTGTCTGCGCATGCTCGTTGGTCTTGTTTATGTTAGTTTAAATTTTTTGTTTATGGAGTGGCGGGCAGAAGGTTGCTCTTTAGAAATTTAAAGTAGGTTGATTATGACCTACACTATAATTAGTTATTTAATATTACAAAGTATTATCACTTTTATATAAGAAATATTAATAGAACCGAACACATTAACTATGAAATGGATACATACTGAGGTTTCGTAACTTATAAACTTAAGTTTCAAATCATATACCACTGCGTGTTGGGAGTTCCCTAAACTTAAGTTTGGAAATGTTTGATGTGCTGTCATTACATTTAGTAATGTAAACTTTTTTCAGTATACTTTTTGCTTCATAAATAAAGTTGTGAAATGTAATTTTTATTCATAACTAATCTTCAGTAATATTCATATGATATTCTAACATTATATTAAACATGTTAATTTCTAAACATGATCAGTATAGTTAATAGGGAGTCAAAACATGATAAACCTTAAACGCGTTTAAAAGGTGGAGACAAAATATGTGAAATGGGCACATTTTTAAACGTAAAACACCATTTTTATACAGTAGGAAATATTAACCTTAGTCCTGTATCTTATTGTCAAACAAGTGATTTCTAATCATTGACTTCAGCATTTTCTTAAATTGTTTTTAGAGGAGCAAATTATCGGAATACGGTAAGATATGATACAGTATTAAGTAGAGTTTCCGTACCATGGAGGGGTACGGTATTTGCAGCCCCGAAGTCTCGATGAGTAGAAACCCTTGAGTAGAACTATCTTTATTTCTTAGTTAACTAAATAAAACAGTAATATCACTGACTTAAAACCTGCATGCTCTCTCTCTCTCTCTCTCTCTCTCTCTCTCTCTCTCTCTCTCTCTCTCTATTGGTGGTGTAGTGGTTAGCGTCGCTGACTACGAATCCATCGGCCCCGGGTTCGAGACCCGACGGCAGCCGGCGCGCAGCAAAACCCAGCTGTTCATCCTTCCACACAATAAAGAAAGTGGTTGGTAGATAAATGGGTACCCTAGGAGGCCTAGTGGTTAAGACGCTGGGCTGCTGATGGGGCGTGGTTCAGATTCCACGTTAAACTGTAGGTCTAAGGTGGAGTGAAAAGCTTGACCTTCGTCAGAATGAACATTTCGGGCGGAAGCTAACCAAAGGTTATATATATATACTTTTTGCGTAACTCGCAATAAATACAAAATACCTGCATGTACAAAAAATATATACTATGTGTACACACACACACACACACACACACACACACACACACACACATATATATATATATATGTATGTATGTATGTATGTACATACGTATATATGTAAAATCCGTGTGCAGTATATAAGTATGTAAGTGGAGTCCTTTTATGAAAGCCAGAGCGGATCAAAGCGCTAAACTAAAATCTAGTTGTAATAAATTCCTTAATGCTTCGTGCGTCTGAATACCTCGCGATAATTTTCTTGTAATTAAAGAGTTTTTGATGAAAAATACGCAGCGTTTTCATGTCCAACTCTTTACGATGATGGATCGTTCCCTTTGAATATTTACAGAGAGAAAGGAAAACGTCATACCTACCCCCATCTGCAGTTTGGACCCCACACCCCACAACTCAACCAACCCCCAGTTTACCGGGACCTCGTGGATCTCGCTATATATATATATATATATATATATCTCAGAATCACCGCATATATAATACGCACAATAAAGAAGAAAGAGCACCCATACTACGGGAACAGCGTGTGCGCCTGCGAGCCTGCGCAGTGGCAGCAAATTTAATTACCGGGATAGGAGGTGGTCATGAATGGCTAGAATTTATTATATTTTCATGTCGGTCAGACTTTGCTTTGCTTAAAAAGACTTTTTAGAGTTATATTGGCTAATGGCTTCACTCCATTGCACGAAACGAAGCCAATGTTTGAAGTAAAAAAATACAGAAAAGATAAAAAATAGACAAAAGATTTATGATTTTCTTTATTTAAATTTCCTTTCACGCGTTTTCATATAATAATATTTTACAGTTGTATTGCATTTATTTGCATATACTAAGAAGTTTATTAGGAATTCGTGTTCATATATATATATATATATATATATATATATGGTGATTAATTATGTCTTTGTTTCAGCTACTGTATGAGTTTCATGTAAAACAATTTAATTATCACCATATAGTGCTAAATTTATTATAAACAATACAGAGAAAAATTAATTATGCATTGTATAAAGTTAATATACAGTGTGTATATATATATATAGTATGTATATATATATATACGGGATGAATTTCACAATTAAACACCTGAAATGAATGAATGATGTAAACCCACAAGGAAAAAGAAAAATGATTCCAAGGCCTTTCGTGTATTCAGAAGTACACCTCGTCACCTCCCTGACGAGGTGTACTTCTAAATACACGAAAGGACTTGGAATAATTTTTTTTACTTGTGGGTTTACATTATATATATATATATATATATACATACATATATATATATATATATATATATATATATATATATATATATATATATATATATATATATATATAAATAAAACCACGAAGGGAAAAAGAAACACAAAGTGGTGCTCAAGCGCTTTCGTCTAATGACATCCTCAGGAACACTGCACATGAGTGTTCCTGAAGATGTCATTAGACGAAAGCGCTTGAGCACTACTTTGTGTTTCCTTTCCTTCGTGGTTTTATTCATTTTTTCACGTGTCACTTTCGTGAAATAATTTATATATAGTATATATATATATATATATATATATATATATATATATATATATATATATATATATATATATATACACGTATATAATGCGAAGCTTGAAATGAAGCGTGTAACACAAAAGATTTGGACTTGAGTCGCTGGGTTACATCCAGAGCACTTCTCTTATCACTACATCATCCGGGAACCCAAAAGTTCGATTCAAGTGCTGCTTTCAAGGGAAACTTGTTTTACCATGCGGTTATTTAGAAATATAGTAGTTACCCTTGAGTAATTATTATTATTATTATTATTATTATAGGGAAATACAACTATAATTGCGGTTCTCTATAATAATGATAATAATAATAGTCTACTAATAATAATAATTACTGGAGGGTAACTAGTGCATTTCTGAAAGGGTCATGATAAAACAAGGTAAGTTCAAAAGCTGTAATTGAAATGAAATATTTTGGGTTCCTTAAATGGTTTAGTGGTAAGAGACACGCTCAGGACGTGGCCCAGCGACGCGGGAACGAAACCCGCCGTGTGCCGCACGTTTTATTTGTCTCCTTACATATACATATATATATATATATAACAACCCGTTATCTGTCCTCCAGATAACCGACTTGTACAGTTATCCGACTTTTCCATTATAAGCCAAAATCGGTTCATTTTCGGCTATCCGACCTTTGTAGTTCATGAGTCGGTAACCACTGGAGCTGTATTCGTTGTCTGCGGATGCTCAGATCGCTTCTTGTTCGATGATTAGCGTTCCTTACAGTGTAATTCTAATCAAAATTACATAAAAAAAACAAAATACATTTTAAGAGAAGTGTCAAAGTCTGACAAAACGAGAGAATTAACAGGAAAAACTGTTGAGCAAACAGTAACTTTTTAAAATAGTCCATCCAGGTACCCGATTTTTTTCGGATATCCGACCATCTCCAAGTCCATTAAGATCGAATAACAGGTTGTTTAATATAAATATAAATAAATAAATGTATATATATATATATATATATATATATATATATATATATATATATATATATATATATATATATATATATATATTCTCCTAACACTTTTATCATCTGTCGTACAATCATATAAAAAATATTTCTGTTAACAAAATCCTGTTTTAACAATATATATATATAATATATATATATATATATATATATATATATATATATATTAGTGAAAACAACTGTCATATCTGGAAATTACAAACGGTGTGTTTATTAGAGTAACAGCATGGTATTTCCTTAACTGTCTGGTTTCAGTGAGAGTTGTAAGAACAGATCTCACTTAGTTCTATTTTTAATTAATAAATAATTAAAACTTCCTTCATAATTTATAGGATTCGGTGAAAGTATAGCTGTAAAGGCTATAATATATACAGTGTGTGTATATATATATACTGTATATATGCATAGAGAGAGAGAGTAATAACTAATGGGAAAATGAGTAATAAAGCGTTTCCCATTATTAATTTTTATTGTCTGAGAAATATATATATATATATATATATATATATATATATATATATATATATATATATATATGCTGTATAGATGTATAAATCCACACATACGGGATGGATATATAAATATATATTTTAAATACGTTTAATTTTATGGCTCCATATAAAATAACGTTAATATATTTATGCATAAATATATTAACGTAAATATATATCCGTAGATGCGATATTTTTTCCATAAAAGCTGGGAACTTTTGCATGGGGGTTACGAGATAATAGCTTTAGAGAGAACACTTAGAAATGCAGTTTTATCAAAAGAGGTGTTCCCAAAAGTAATGTGCGACAATATGATAATAAAAACCCACTCTAATAGACAGAGTTTATAATTTCTGTAATAAATAATAATACAATATTAAATGTAACATATTTAATAATAAATGTAATAATTATGTAAAATAATAGAAGCTATATATACGAGAAGAAGAGAGTTTTTAAATTTATGCGAATGTGTTTAAAAAGCGGGTCCCTTTAATAAAATGCCCTTCCACTGTCGGGATAACGGGACCTAATCTATGTGCGAATTTCTTAAACGCTCTGGACTGTTTTCCCTCTTGTTTTTGGTTCATTCGTTTTTCTGTATCCACCCGAAGAGGATGCCAGTGGGCATCGAAACTGTTGTGGAAATAAACTCTGTCTATTAGAGTGGGTTTTTAGTATCATATTGTGACTTTCACGTAGAAAAAGTGAAGTTTTTTGTATTTAATGTGCGACAAGTTTTTTTTTGGAGGGAGCACCTTTATTTTAGATCACCCTGTACAGTTCACGGGCATTCTGGACAACTTCCTTTATATTGTTTTTAAATTATTTGGAACTTCAAATAGTTAAAATGAGTCGAAACTGCTCGTGTCCAACTTAATCTCTGAAGTTAATTAAGAGGAGACAACAAATTAGAGTTTTTTCCTGTTCCTCAAGTAAAATAGAGTGATTCTGGAAGATTTTTTTGCGCAAAGAATACGAATATGGATGCAAAATGTTTCCATCACTTACAGTTTTTGATAAAATTCAATTTGAATTTGGTTTCAAAAACAAGAATATGTAGGTATAATTGGCAGCATTAGAACCGCACTTTTCGGTAGGTACTGTGGCCGAAGATGGCACTGTGACACTGAAAATGGCTAAAATAACAGTTAGATGAATTGCGCTTAAAGGGGAGAACAGTGGTTTGCCAGCAACTAGAAACACTGGAACATCGGAAGATGATGATGATGATGTTGAACGAATACGCGGTGCCTTTGGTAGTAGCCCGAGAAAGGTCATCCATCGTGCCAGTGTCGAACTGCAGATTCCTCGTTCAACTGTGCATAGAGTCGTGCGCAAGCGGCTGCAGCTCTATCCATATAAACTTCAAATTGTTCAGCATATAACATGTGAAGATCTTAACAAAAGGAAACATCATGCTATGCACAATGTATCTAATGTATCGAATGTATCTAAATGTTATAATTCACATATATCATATGAAACTTTATGACATTGATTATTTACTGTGTGAATATTACATTGTTTGCATTATTCAATAAAAAAATTATAAGGTTTCAAAGTTGTTTCATTTCGAATGGGACACCCGATATATGTAAAACTGTGGATAATGGAAAAATTTCACTAATATTTTCGAAATCAGCACTAAAAAGTCAATAAGGAACACCCAACACTACCAGAGGAACAGAATCTTTGTTGAGCAGTGTAATCAGTGGGGAAAACCATAAACCTAGAGTCGAATCCCAGACCTCAGTACTTTCACTTCGCTTATAGGAAATTGGTGTTACCCACCAAGCTACGGCCTTTGGCGAGCCTGAAAATGCTTGGATTTTTCTTTTCGTGGACCTAATCTCACATCAGTTATTTCCATTGATTTTAGCATAGATATACGAGTATATTGTAGCGAGAAATTGGAAAATCCTAAATAAGGTTGAGCCATTACCACGCTTCCATTGATGATGGAAAGAGGTTATCCCGATATTTGGCTTTTTCGAAATAAAAGAGTGCACCATGCTTAAGTCTAGTTTGGTTTCATATTCTACAAAGTAACGCCTATTTGGAATAAACAAAAAAATTAGACCTATAGTAAATATTTATTTAGGTTTGGCTGCACCGAACAAAGGATTTGTAAAAAGCATGGCTGAACGGGCCATGAATAGTGACCTAACTTGCTACTTAAAAAGTGCAAGATCATCCGCAGTATTCGTCAACTTTCTGATGCCCCTATCAGTTTTGGTATTAAAGTTTCTAAATGTTGATTCACATCATGGATTAGAATATGCTTTTCCCGTTAGTCAACTGAAACCGTTCATTATATATCAAAACCAAGGTACAAAACACTGTATAATAAACATAATTTCACCGTGTCCTTGATATTGTCAAATAAACCAGTCCTGATCAAAGGCAGAAAGTAGCTCCTAAAAGATTTGCTTTTTCATTATAAATGATTGTTATACAATTGTTATACGACTTCGTTTTGTTATTTACATGTAAAGTGACGTTCTCCATGGATCTGATTATTTAAACACGCACACACACACACACACACACACACACACACACACACACTATATATACACATATATATATATATACACACTTACAGACATGACAAGTTTTAATTAAGTTCCCAGGTAGAACAAGATTTAACGCTGACATCGTTGAGGCAAGGTTAACCGTGACCGGAAATATTAAAAATAATCAGTGTCGTACGAACAATGATTTTTAAAAATTGATTAAACATTACAAGGTTCCTTATCACAGTATCCCGACAGATAGTAAGTTTTCCCGACTGCAAAATGCGTGTATCTCGACGCAGTACTAAAAACAATCGGCTGTTGAGTTTCTATGAAACGATTGGCGAAACTCCAACGCCGTAATTTGGTTATTTTTGTATTAAGGCAAACTTTCAATATTTCAGTTCATTAAATCGCTTCTTTATTGATTTGTTGAAGGATTTTGTGACGATGATATTAAATTCCACTTCTAATACTCGGGGTACTTGGAATGGATTCGAGATACTAGAATAAGGAATATTAGTATCCCGACAGGGCACCATTTAAAACCCAACGCATTTCTATCATTATCTATTGGGACACCATTCATAAAATGAAGTTCAGCTGAGGCTAAAACACCAAAATTGAGTAAAAAAAAAGATATTTCTTCAAGTTGGTGTCACAGCAAATGCACAAAGTACTTTTGTACGCAAACTGTTCTGACACTTTTGTAAGAAAGTTAAAGAAATTGTTCGTGTTTCATTTCTTTTTATAAAGTTTGTCTTCGCTTTTAGACGATGAATCAACAATTACATTTCAATTCGAAATTATTAAAAGTAATTTTTACTTCATCCAATAACATTTTGACCCGTTATTAAACGTAACTTATATAATGACGTCAAGGAAAGACGAGCGACCGACAAGAGTAACTGGTACCACTTAAAATAAAATAAATAAAACTTTTCATTTCATTCAATTTTTCATATATAGATATAGTCAAAACCGATTACAAGAAGCACGTTTGGGGTTGTCAAAATGATTCTTAATCCCGATTACCGGATGAATCTTATCAGCATTAACCCGAACTATATATATATATATGGGAATGAACTCAGAATGGTCCCCTGAGTTTTTTATGATACACACAGACCGTGCATGGAACAAGGAACTCTTGTGGGATAATCAAATCCATTATGGCCCGAATAAGTAATGGTAAATGACAAATACCATAGTTTTCCCTTTCACGATGCTAGCCCGACGTGGGCAACGGGTCACTCGCAAAGAGGTCCCATAAATATAGCTTCCTCACCAGCTATCTGCAAAGCAGACAGGATCCAGCTTTGGGACATGGCTCTAGGGTTTAAAGCAGCCCAGCCCTATTACATTTGGAACCTCAATATAAGCAAAAGACTCGCTGCCTTCACGTCAGATTGAATACATCA
The DNA here is from genome assembly GCA_023014485.1 of Bathynomus jamesi. Lineage (NCBI taxonomy): Eukaryota > Metazoa > Arthropoda > Malacostraca > Isopoda > Cirolanidae > Bathynomus > Bathynomus jamesi. Next base: position 43,262 of record JAJOZX010008925.1, on the reverse strand, counting down.
AAGAAAAAGCGGCAACTATTATATTTTTAGCCAAAAACCAAAACTTAAACCTCAACTGGCAGAATTGAGCGTCCACTTTTCAAGGCACATAACATGTCCGTTTCATAAAAAACTCAGGGGACCATTCTGGGTTCATTCCCATCTTGAAACGGACATGTTATGCGCCTTGAAAAGTGGACGCTCAATTCTGCCAGTTGAGGTTTAAGTTTTTGTTTTTGGCTAAAAATATAATAGTTGCCCCTTTTTCTTTGATGTATTCAATCTGACGTGAAGGCAGCGAGTCTTTTGCTTATATTGAGGTTCCAAATGTAATAGGGCTGGGCTGCTTTAAACCCTAGATCCATGTCCCAAAGCTGGATCCTGTCTGCTTTGCAGATAGCTGGTGAGGGAAGCTATATTTATGGGACCTCTTTGCGAGTGACCCGTTGCCCACGTCGGGCTAGCATCATGAAAAAGAAAAACTATGGTATTTGTCATTTACCATTACTTATTCGGACTATAGTGGATTTGATTATCCCCGAAGAGTTCCTTGTTCCATGCACGGTCTGTGGGTATCATATATATATATATATATATATATACCTTGGTAGCCTTGGTTTTGCTTCCGCCCAAATTGTTCATCTTGACGAAGATCAAGCTTGCTGCTCTACCTTAGGTCCATAGTTTAACGAGGAATCTGAACCACGACCCACCACGGATGGTCAGAAATTACAAAGTCTCTCTCGGACTCGATCTCACGATCTTCCGATCAGGGTACCCATTTATCTACCAACCTATTTTCTATGACAGATGAGCAGCTGAGTAAGCTGCGTGTCGCTTGCTCTCGCAGAAATCGAATCCGGGACCGGTTGATTTCGTAGTCACTGATGTTAACCATACACCACCAAGGCATATATATATATATATATATATATATATATATATATATATATATATATATATATATATATTAGGGGCGACGCCAGACTTTTCACATAGGTCAGGCACAAGCATTATGGGCTTGATACGACTTCGATAGAATTCATATTAATGAATATGTAAATTTTGTTTTTTAAATAATTTTGCTTTTGTTTTAAAAAATTACTTAAAGCCTACTAAATCAATAAATTGCTTAATGATTATAATAACTTACTTGTATTTTATTATGTCCTTAGAGAATGTCTTCATCATATTTAATCTACCATGAGTCATTTATACATAAACTCCAACCTCCTCACACACACACAAAAAGCACAAAAGAAAAAAATTCAAATGCATTGAAACGAATACGACACGGTCTCTGAGGTAACTGACAATGAGGGAAGCCGTGCGCAATTCATAGTTGCCACATATCTCTATTTTCATTCAAACAGCTTTCTGAGGATGAGATTTGGCATCCAGCGTAATGTTAGGCACTTAGAAATATGCCTGACTTGTAAACTGAAAAACTCGCTTTTCTCTTCTTTGAAAGAATAGATTGACAAAATTATATACTTATCTGATTGTTTTGACAGATGCTATGCTAATGTTGATTTTAAATTACATTAAATTTCGTAAAAGTTTCATTTTTTCATAAGTGTGATGCAAGGCATCGGAAATGATGCCTGACCTGGCTTTGTGGCTTAATGCGCTCGGTCGCTCAGGCGTCATAAAACAGTCTGACTTTGCCCAAAGAAGCGGCGCATGGAGAGAAGGAAAAAATGCGACATTCTAAAATTTATATTGCTCTAATACCTTACAACCTTACAAAGGTTCCGCGCGATGACTTCTCATTTCGCGAAGGTCAAGCTTGACGCCCCTCCTCTCGAGTTGGCCTGTTGAAGTAGTGAGTTGGATTCTTGCGCTCTCCACCTCACATAGCCAGGTACGCCCGGCTCATCGGGGATTGTTCTGAGCCAGGCGTCTAGTCTTCTTTTGAAAATTTCCACTGCAACTCCCTTCGTGTTTCTTAGGTCTTTGGGCAACTGATTAAACAGTTTTGGTCCTCTCACTACAAAACTATTTTCTTTCAGGGTTAAGGATGTTCCCTGTCTCGCCTTCAATTTGGGAATACGACACAGTCTACCGCTTCTACTTTCCACCGTTGTTTGGGGAGTTATGGGATTCAGAGTAAGATTAGGGACTAGTTTCTCCATTATTTTCCAAGTGTAAATAATGGTGTATCTCTCTCTTCTCCTTTCCAGTGAATATAGGTCTAGTTCTCGTAACCTTTCCCAGTAATTTAGTTCTTTGCACCCATTGATCTTGGCTGTGAAGCTTCTTTGGATCTCCTCCATCTGTCTAATGTCTTCTTTTTTATATGGGGATGTTAGGACCGAGCAGTATTCCAATTTGGGTATTATCAGGGTTTTCAGTAGAGGAATCATTACATTCCTATCCCTTCGTTTAAAGGTTCTCAATATCTGCCCCGTTATTCTCTTTGCTCTGTTTACTGCTATCTTATTTTGTGTTTCAAATTTCGCATCATCTGTCATTACAACCCCTAAATCTTTTGCTCTGGAATTTCTCTGAATTTCCTGTCCGTTTGGGGTATAATATTCCTTGGACTTTAGGTCTTCTCTTTTTCCGTACCGTAATAGCTGAAATTTCTCGGTGTTAAACTTCATATTGTTGTCTTCAGTCCACTTGTAGATTTTGTTTATGTCGGTTTGTAGAGATCCTATGTCTTCTGGGTTTCTTATTTTTCTACTGATCTTTGTGTCATCTGCAAAGGATGTTACTGTGCTGTCTCTGGTAACGTCCTCATCTATGTCAGTTAGCATGATTATGAAGAGTAGTGGAACTAATACTGTTCCTTGTGGTACCGAGCTGAGGACCTCTGATTCTGATGAAGATACTCCTTGTACTGTAACGACTTGCCTCCGCTCACTAAGGAAATTATATATCCATTTCCCTACTTTTCCTGTTATTCCCATATATTTCAGTTTATGTATTATGATTCCGTGGTCACACTTGTCGAACGCTTTAGCAAAGTCTGTGTATAGTACATCATAGTTTTCATTACTTTCAAGTGAATCAATAATGTTGTTGTAGTGTTCCATTAGTTGTGAGGCATGATCTGCTTGATCGAAACCCGTGTTGGTTATCATTGAATTTTTTCTGAGTTTCAAAAAAGTCATAGATTTTCTGTCTAACTATTCTTTCAAATATTTTAGTGAGATGAGATGTAAGCGACACTGGCCTATAGTTTTTGGCCTCAGATCGATCTCCTCCTTTATATATTGGGGCTATGTTCGCGCTCTTCAAGATGCCCGGTATTTCTCCCGTGTCTAATGATCGTCTCCATATCCAGTATAGGGGCTCAGCGATTGCATTCTTGCAGTTTTTGATCAGTGTGGCATTCCATTTATCCGGTCCTGCCGCTGAGTGTGTTTTTTTTCCCTATGTTGTGTAATATCATCCGTCGTAAAGTCGAAATCCGTTATACTTTCCCCTTGTGGTTCTTCTTCAAAGAACGCGTTTCTATCGCATATCAATTTGTCAGTTTTTGGGATACTGAAAGATGATTCATACTGAGCTTTTAATATTTCAGATACTTCTGTTAGATCATCAGATAAATCCCTGTTCTCATTTTTTAAAGGTCCGATAGTCACATGGTTTTTCGACTTTCTTTTTGCGAAATTATAGAAGTACTTTGAGTTAGCCTTTATCGCTTCTATAGCGTCATCTTCTTCTTTTTCTGTATGCTTCTCGATTTGTTCCTGTATGACGACATCGATACTTTGTAGTTTATCATTTAATATTTTTCTGATGTTGTTATCTTTACAATTACTTAATTTTGCAGTCACTCTTTTTCTCTTTCGGAACAATGCCCTCTTTTGTCTTTCGAACCTGCTTCTCTTTCCTCTTTGTTGTATCTTTGGGACATGTTTTTCCACAATTTCTAACGTCTTCTCCTCTAACGTCATTAGCATCTCTTCCGTTGTCTTGGCCTCGAAAATGGTTTTCCAATCTATTACTTCCATACTGGATGTCACATCTTCCCAGTTTATAGCTTTGGAGTGAAAATTAAAAATTTCGAATTTGCTTCTTTCTGTTGTGCGTGTTCTTTCCTTTCCTGTTGCCTTTATATTAGTTGTTATTTCAATGATATTGTGGTCTGATATCATAGTTGGGGATATTTCTACATTATCAATTAGATTACTGTTGTTTGTGAATACCAAATCTAGGCAGTTGTTTTTTCTTGTGTTTTCTGTTATTTCTTGCGTTAACATAAAGTCATCAGCTAAAGCTAGTAGCATTTTTACCTGCTCCTGGTCTTCTCGTGTGCCCCCCTTGTCCTGGTGTATACATGTATTTTTTCCTATCCTTTTGTATTTCATGAATGGGAAATTAAAATCACCACAGAGAAAAATATTTGGGGTTGGAGAGTGTAGATCTTTTACTAAGTTTCTTACCTCTGTAATGGAATCTGAAAATTTTGAGGTTGGTGTGTTTGGGGGTCTGTACATTACAATCAGTACCATATTTAATTTTTCAATTTTTGCTGCTACACATTCTACGTAGTTGTTTGAGGTACTTATAGCCATTTCTGCTATGTGCCTTTCGCGTGTGTAAATAGCACATCCTCCTTTACGTCTCACTGTTCTGTCGGCTCGGAGAATGTTATAGTTGTCAATTTGTATTTCTTTTTTGTCAATACAGGACTCACAATTTTCACAATTCGCCTGGCAGTCCTTTAGATGAGTTTCCGTGAGGCATGCAAAGTCTGCTCCGGCTTCTTGCATGAGTCCTTTCAGGTATGCAACTTTGTTCGTGGACTGGTTTGATTTAAGGCCCTGTATGTTGGCTAGGATTATTTTTATTTTTTCTCTTTCTTTTTCGCATACAGGTGGTTCCGCTTTGTTTTCCAATGGGGGTGCCTGTTTCGTTGCCTTGTGGTCCTCCGAGAATTTACCTCTTTTTATCTTTGTCGGTACCTGTTGTCCCGATAACGCATGAAGTGTCTTTGTTCGTACCTTCTGTCCGGCTCTCGGATTTCTATATTTATATTTGTCAGCTGGTTTTGTAATTGCTGGAGAGTATTTAGCAGCTGAAATGTGTTGGCTGCGTCTAAAAAATTGCCACTCTTCTTTGATGTTCGTTTTTTCTGTTCCCTCGTTGCGTTCCTTTGAGGGTGGTGGTATCGGCATTTTTTTTCGTATTTGCAACTCCCATATCTTTCATAAGTGTTGCAGACCGTAAGATGGTGGAACATGCATTTCTTATCAAACTTGCAGTATCCACTTGTGTAATGCATTTTGCATAATGTTGGATGTGCATATATGCATTGCCCATCCCGATATCTGCAGTTTCCTTTCGCGTAATATTTGCATACGATATTTTCTACGCTTCTGCTTTCTTTCTTATTATTTTCCAAGTTCTTAGTTTTGGCATTATCATTATTTTTCTTTGGTTGTTTATTTGCTACGTTTATAGTTATTATCTTTTTATCATTTCGCTCGTTGGACCGTTTGTCTATTTCGCCACTTTTACTTATTTCTTTCCTTTCATAAAGTGACCATAATAAATAGATCTTTGAAATACACAAATTTAAATTTTACATGATGACCAGGAAATTAAATTTCTTTTTCTTTTAAAGTTAGGTCAGGCTGAGCCTGACCTGCCTGACCCCCGCCGTCGCCTCTGAATATATATATATATATATATATATATATATATATATATACAAACAACAACACAGGGAAAAGGAAACACAAAGTCCGAGCGCTTTCGTGATATATTCCTCCTTGATAATGTGAATATATCACGAAAGCGCTCGGACTTTGTGTTTCCTTTTCCCTGTGGTTGTTTGCTTATTAATAAGATCACGTGTTATTTTGTGATTTTAGTGCATATATATATATATATATATATATATATATATTCCGGAAATTCTCATTTTAATTACTGTATTATTTCGAGAATTCTCATTTTATGAATTCTCCTTCCATAAAAAATCTTATTTTACGAATTCTTATTTATTATTTCTCATTTTGGGGTCGTAACCTGTAATAAAAGTAAGGGATAACATTATAAATAAAAAAAGAACTGCGCGTTGCGTTAAGCAAACTTGTTACAATGAATGACTATTTCCAGCATTGTACAAATGGTCAAAAGTGGAAATATGTGAAATATTACGAGGAGTTACAAGGACAAGAGGAAACCTCAAGGACCTTTCGGTCACTCGGGGAGGTTCCTCTTATTAAACTGGTTCATTTTTAACCTATTCTAGCGGAGGCGGGTACGGAAAAAGGTTGAAGAAAATACCTTGACCTTGGAAAAGTAGTCAAAGAAATTTTACGGGAAAGAGGAGAATATATAAACTAGCTCTACAATTACGCTATGCACACATATAAATCGTACACTAGAGATACCTTTTCCGAAATAGCATAGTATAGTAGAACTAGAAATAACAGGTGTAAGCTGACACGTAGAATGTTCGAGACGGCAGTCGCCAAAAACGTTTTTACGCATAAAGTAGTAAATAGGTGGAATAATTTGCCGGTAGAAGTAATTAGTAGCACGTCTATAAACATGTTTAAAAATCGATTAGATGCATATGTTGATAGATTAGTTATATTTTAAGTTAGTAAAATTAAGGTTTTCGTAGTTCAAAAACCACATAAATTGTAGGTTCCCTCCTCCACCACGGAGGACATGCGCAATACACAATTACAAACACGGTTAGGTAGACTAGCCATAAGTGGATCCTAGTGTCTTTGCTGGTCTGAAACATTATAACATTATAACTTGATAGCACCGCTGTATTAACTAACCAATAATATACTTGTGCCGATCGCGCATGAACCACTTGGTATCGCCACGAAAACCTCGAACATATGGTTTTGATTTTATACAAAATATTTATAGCTCTTTTTACCGAGGTATTAGTCCAACAAAGACCTTATGACACACTTCAGGCTAGCTCCAATAGGATTAAGAGAGAGAGAGAGAGATAAAGGTTAAACTCGCCGTCTCTGCACCCATGTACACGCAAAACCATCACGCCAGCAAAGTCCTGAAATGCTTCAACAGGAAAAGGGTGGAAACAGGAATTAAGAGCAGAAATCAGATATTCCATACCATGCCCTCAGCCATCACGTGCATCCAGCTACCCAAGAGAAAGAAGAAAAAAAGAAATCGCGACATCAGAAACGCAACTCCACCTCACTTAATCCATGCCATGCATTTTTTTAAAGTTTTTTCGTTATGAAATTATATTTCTACAAAATATTTTTTGCTCTATTTTTAGACATATTAACAAGGCAGGAAAGTGTGTGAGCGTGTTTTCTATAATTGGATGTCTGTCATGTGTATGTGTCTGCCAACTCTTTGAATGTCGCCGAGTTTCAACTTGGGTCTCCCTCCATGAAAGGTGTTTATGTAGCAAGTGATATACTGAGTCGTTCATACTTCGCGGTGTTGTGTCACCACAAAAGTAGAGAAAATCTTTTTCCGGTGAGGAATATCAGTGGGAGGTCCCTGTATCTATCCCCGTGTACTTGTCCCTTATGAAGTATGAGTCTCCCACTCAAAGGTGTTTATAGATTGAGAATAGAATATAACCTTTATTAATAATAATAAAATAAATACATTTTTTCAATTTACAATGACATGAATAATTTTGAAGCTCGACTATTTATTTAATTTAATTTGGCCCTTAAGCTTTAAGCTTTACTGGGCTCTTATTAAAAATAAGCAGCTGGTTGTTATTAAATAATAATAATAAATAAATAAATAAGTAAATAAGTATTGTTAATAGTTAAACATGTATTACAATATTAAACAATATTAATGGACAATATTAAACAATATTAGTGGATATTAATCCTAGATTTTTGTTAGAATGCCATTATTAATCGGGATTTCAACTTGGTTTTAAACAAATTTACATTCACAATATTTTTTATATCGGTATGCGAGTCATTCCATAGTTTCAATCCAATGAAAATGGGTAGTTTTTGAGATGAAGACAATCTAAATTGAGATATAACAAGCTTTGATCTATTTCTGGTCTGATACAGTGGATTTCTTGATGAGTTACAAAATATCTATTCACCATTGTAAATTAATGATTTTGTTCTTACACTTGTAAATAAAAATAAAGTGTGCCAGTTTGGTTATATCGAGCTTTAGTAGGTTTAACTCTTTAAATAATGCACTAGAGTGATCAAGAAATTAGCATCACAAATAAACCTTATTGCTCTTTTTGGATGACAAAGATACTGTTTAATGCGTTGTTAGTGGAGTTTCCCCAAACAAGGGTGAAGTACGTTATATAAGGAAGAACAAGAGTATGATAAAGAGTCAATAAAACCTGTTTAGGGACTACATTTCTAAGTTATGAAAGCAACGCTCCTTGAAATCTTTCTCGCGATATAATTTACATGATCACTCCATTGCAAATTCTTATCTAGCATTACACCAAGAAATTTTTGCAGTACACTCCTTTATAGTGATTTCATTAACATTAAGTTCATCAAGATATACATTTTTTTTTAGTAAAAATGAAATTTGTTTTACTGATATTTAGGAAGAGTTTATTGGTGGTCAACCATTTCATTACACTGATGAATTCTGAGTTAAATATATTCTTAGCTGAATTAACATCTTTGCAAGAAAAAGACACAGTTGTATCATCTGCAAACATTATGAAGTTCAGTATATCAGATGAACGTGAAAGGGCATTTATATATAATAAAAATAATAGTGGGTCCAGAACTGAACCCTGTGGCGCACCTGCTTGACAAGCGCTTTAGTTGAGCAAACCTTATTTACTGATACAAAATCATATCTATTGGACAAATAACTTTTAAACCAATCACTGATTGCTCCTCTAAAGCTGTAACAATATAATTTATTAACAGAATATTACGGTCCATTACATCAAACGCCTTACTCAAATCCATAAATATTGATATCATTTCATTGTTCTCTTTAGCTATATTTGCATTTTCCATAAGATTTAAAATAGCCATTTCTGTTTTATTATTACGAAGCCATATTAATTTGGAGATAATAAATTGTAGATTCTAAATATCGCATTCTATTTTTTATAATTTTTCAAAAACTTTGCTGAACACAGATAACACTAGGCAACAAAGATTTTGTTACAGAAGACCAAATAGGTGCTCCTAGCTAATTTCGGTATGCTGATTTCAAATCTATAATTAGATTTTTTCTATCACGTCTAGATTTTGTGTAAAATGCAAATCACTTTTAGTAAAATTTTCTACCACGTCCAGATTTTGGTTTTAATCGGCTTAATGCCAGTAATATGAAACTTGCTTTTCAAGGTTAAAGCAATTTTTTTTGCCAACTATATATAAATTCGAACAATTTTGATAAATAAAATTTATCCCGAGTTGGCAACACTGAGTCAAGAGCATAGTAACGGGCAACGGCCCAACGGTCAGTCGCTACGTGACAGTCAAGCAGAACGGTTGTTGAAGCTCTCTGCTGATGAGCAAGTGACAGGTTGTGGTGACTTGTGTGTTTTTATAGCATTTGTTTTGTACTACGGTGTGTATTTCTTTTTATTTTGCACATCGTAATAATTACTTTCTACGTTTTTTCAGATATTGTATGGTAATTCAAAATGGCATCAAATAGACGTGCTTGTGTAAATCACCCAGACAACTTCTGCTTTGTCTGTGGACAATTACACCTAAGCCACAACGTAGAAACATAACAACAAAGATTAAACTTGCCTACAGTGTTATTTTGACTGTAAGTTAGGAGACCAACAGAGGGACTGGGCACCACATATTTGCTGTGCACAGTGCAATGCAATGTTAATAGCTTGGATGAATGGTAAAAGAAAAGCTATGCCGTTCTCAGTCCCCATGGTTTGGCGTGAGCCGAAAAATCACTTCAATGATTGTTATTTTTGTTTGACAAAGATTGCTGGTTTCACAAAGAAAAACAAATCAAAGATCACGTACCCAAACTGCGAATCAGCAATGAAACCAGTACCACATGATGAAACAATCCACCACCAGTTCCACCAGCAACGATAACAGACAGCAGTTCATCTGAAGATTCTGCTAGTGATATAGAAACAGGAAAGATGGCATATATGTTCCAGATGCAAATATTTCCCCACATTTGTTATCAAGCGGAGTTAAATGACTTAGTGCGCGATTTGGAATTACCAAAGAAAAGGCAGAGTTGCTTGGTTCAAGACTTCAAGAATTTAATCTTCTCCAACCAAACACCAAAGTTTCCCATTTCCGCCATCGCCATTTGCAGTTTTCATCATTTTACTTACAGGAAGAAAACGTTTGTTTCTGCTGCCACGATATCAGTGGTCTGATGCAAGGGATTGGCTGTCGCTATGATCCAAAAAATGGAGACTGTTCATTGACTCTAGTAAGCTAGCCTTAAGCTGTATTACTGCACAACGGCAATGAAAAACCTTCAATACCTGTAGCACATGCCACTGGCCTTAATGAAACTTATGAATCGATGAAACTGCTGCTAAGACTCATCAAATATAAGGACCACACATGGAATATTTGTGGCGACCTTAAAGTTGTATCATTACTTCTGGGTTACAGTTGGGCTACACAAAGCATATTTGCTTTTGTGTCTATGGAACAGCAGAGATGACAAGAACCACTACAAAAACTGATTGGCCATCTAGAACTGAACATGTTGTTGGTAAATACAATGTGAAACACCAGCACTTATTGACCCTCAGAAAGTACATCTTCCACCACTTCACATTAAACTTGGCCTTATGAAAAATTTCGTGAAGGGTATGGATCATCAAGGTAGTGGTTTCCAATATTTAAAGGATAATTCAAAGGAATATTGACAGATGCTAAGCTAGAAGCTGGAGTTTTCACTGGACCACAGATCCGCAGTGTCATCCACGACTCATCGTTTCCATCTAACCTAAATGAGAATGAACTAGGAGCATGGACATCTTTCGTTGAAGTTGTCAAAAATTTTCTTGGAAACCACAAAGCTGAAAACCACCATAAACTCGTAGAAAACATGCTTAAATCTTATGAAATAATGGGATGCAGAATGTCTTTGAAAATTCATTTTTTACATTCTCATCTTGACTTCTTCCCGGCCAACCTTGGGGCTGTAAGTGACGAGCATGGTGAGCGCTTCCACCAACAGATCTCAGTTATGGAAAACAGATACCAAGGTAATTTCAACCCAAATATGATGAGAGATTATTGTTGGTTCCTGCAGAAGGAGAGCTCGTCATCCTACAAGCGACAAAGAAGAGGACACACCAAAGTTTCACTAAGAACAGGAATTTGCCTTTCAGTAGTAACAACAAAATACTAACGCGCTTTGGGTGGATGGTTGGGCGCAGGGGTGGTAACTCCGCCAGCGGAATTCCGCTGTCTGTCTTAAGCCAGAATAAAGGAGAAAGACATCCCTGTTCACTAATTATTTAAGTATGCTTAACATAAACGTGGCACGGAAAAGTAGCTTAGACGGCTTTCGTAATAGAAGCGGGTGAGAAAAAAATGAAAAATAGGGGTTTTCGGTTACACAAAATCTGGACGTGATAGAGAAATTTGATATCAGATCTGAAATCAGCATCAGCGCTTTAGTAGGAATCAGTAGTTCACGTGTCTGTAACAAAAAAAATTGAAATTTGTTGCCTAGTGTAATGACACACCGGCCTGTAATTTGTTGCTAGTGTAGGATCACCCCTTTAAAAAGGGGTGTTATACAACCAATTTTTAGCATTGATGGGAATATTCCTTTGGAAATACTTTGATTGATAATTTTAGCCAAAGTTACAGATATCTTATCTTTAACAAGTTTCAATATAGTTACAGGAATGTTATGAATGTTTTTTTTGTATTTTTTAATTTACCAATAATATTCTGGACCTCAGTAGAGGTAGCAGGAACAAAAGAAAATGAATTTAGTGGGCTGGGTGGCATAATTCTTGAGGCGAGTGATCATTATTTATTAATTGTGAGCGAAGCTTATCCGCTATTGAAGTAAAATGTGCATTTAAAGAGTTTGCAATAGCAGTATCATCAGTAATTTCTTTATTATCAACATTTAATTTCTCTATTGAATTTTTCTTAATTTGTTTTCTGAGAAGATTGTTTATGATTGTCCAATTGTTTTTCATGTCTCCTTTATGTTTGGAAAATTGATTGTTATAATAGTTATATTTTGCAATTTTGATTATTTTAGTTAATTTGTTTCTGTATTGAGTATATTGTATTTTTGGAATTTTGCTCTGTAATTGCAATTTGAATAATTTATCTTTGTTCTTTATTGAAATGATAATTCCTGGAGTGATCCATGGCTTTGCGACACTTTTGGGCGAAACTGTTTTTCTCCTTAAAGGAAAGCAAATATTAAAAATATGGAATAAGGTGTCATAGAAGAACTGAAACATATGATCTGGGTCATTTAAAGGATCGTCACAGTCAAGTGGAGTATTTTCTACAGCCCCAATAAATTTTCTTTTGTTAACCTCTGAGAATATTCTCTAATCAATAGTTGTTTCGTCCGCAACCTGAACAGTGTTATTGAATATAGCGTAAGTAGGAAAATGATCACTGAGGTTTCTAGTTATAATTCCAGAATTTACGAGGGCATTGCTATTTACAAATATATTATCAATCTTAGATTCTGTTATTCGATTGCCATAGCTGCAGACTCGAGTGGGTTTGGTAATAGAATGACTAAGATAGAAAGAATGAGTTGCTCGATGGTTGATCATGCTATGTGGGACACAATCAACCAGAGACGTCTTTCTACAGTAAATTACAGGAAGAGCTCCTGGATACCTCTCTCGTTTTTCCACAAAACCAGAAGATGAGCGTGGCCTCATATTATAAGATAATAAAATTGAAGGGTTTTGTAATAGAAGAATTTAGTTTATTATGTTGTTAATTGAGAGCAATGAAAGAAGGATTTGTTTTTTTGAGTAATTTGATGTATACTGTAATTTTTGTTGGGAGTGATGTTACTTTGCGCATATTTCGATCATATAAATAGTGATGCATATATTATATATATATATATATATATATATATATATATATATATATATATATATATATATATGTATATTGTTTGTGTTTGTGTATGTGTGTGTGTGTGTGTGTGTGTGTGTGTGTGTGTACAGAATGGTCTATAGTTTTACTGCTGAACAATTTATTACCGTATTTGTTTTTAACTAATGGTATGATATTACAATCATGAGCTCAGCGGAGATACAACCTTGGGACAAGATGACACTCGTAAACATGAAGATTTATGAGACTATTTTAAACATTTACTCGACACTCCATCTACAATATATACCGGGAGAGGACCCTGTTTTAAGATCTCTAAAAGGAAACTTAACTTCTGGTAATGAAGTTTGAATAATACAGTATTAGATAACCCGGTAAAATATCTGAGGAGCATTCCAAGATTTTCTCCGCTTACGCAATTGAGGATACTTATTTGAATAATGGCCTCTCCGCGTATTTACAGATATTTCTAGCTTCTGAAACTCCATCGATTGAATGGGAAAGGAGGAGACCAACTTGTTTCCTTCGGTTTTTAACATATCTATAAAATCGTTTGATGATATTAATCAAGTTAAAGACACATGGTCAGAGAGAGTTCTAATAATAACCCCTTCTCATTGGCACTGTTTTATAGAAAAAATTCAATTACTAGAGAGATAGACAGACAGAGAGACAGATAGACAGATAGGCAGACAGACAAACAAGCATATTGACCCACAGAGTTAAACAGACAGAAAAATCACTAGAGAGATAGACAGACTAAGCCATAACACTAAATAAAGAAATGTAAGAGAGTATACAATATATATATATATATATATATGAGGGATTAATTAAGGGAAGAGTTGGGGAAGGGGGGGGGGGAAGGTAAATAATACATATATAGAAATAAAGAAATGACAGAGAATGACGGTCTCAGTAATTAAAACAGAGAATTAGAAACAATAATAAAAGAGAAAATGACAAAAAAGCACGCAATCTAGATTCCGATGCATTATTATATACACACACACATGTATATATATATATATATATATATATATATATATATATATATATATATATATATATATATACACACGAGGATATATTGATTTATTGAAAGAGGGGAAATGGAATAATTATAGGTTTCAACTTTGAAGTGAATTTTACAGCGTGTATATATATATATATATATATATAATATCGTTTTATAAAATGGCATCGAAATTTATTTGGAGTTGGAGTGGCGAGAAAATATTTAGTTTCTGTTTGTCTGTCTCTCTCTCTCTCTCTCTCTCTCTCTCTCTCTCTCTCTCGTTCTCTCTTTCCTACCTGCCTCTTGTTGAGCGAACCTGCAGTGGATTTTCTGTTATTTGTTAGCCTGCAACTTACGTAGTACAGTGTCCCAAACGTCCAAATTTGTGTCCTCTTAACTTCTTAGAAGAAAGAGATTTGGACTTTTGGGACACCCTATATATATATATATATATATATATATATATATATATATATATATATATATATATATATATATATATATATATATATATATTAAAGTAGTATATATGCGTCCACTGCCTTTATTTATATTGGTTGAATAAAATTTTTGGGGTTTCAATTATTCACCAATTTGTATTATATTAATGCCCGGGTAGGTCCGTACCAGATGATTTCGATTTATAGAATTAAATAAGCAATTACGAGGGATTAATCTTCCTTTAATTGTGAGGCTAAATCATTATAACAAGTCAGTTCAGTATTTATACCTGGTTAGGTCAATGTTGTCTGTTGCGTTTATTTACAACACGAGTAAATATGTATTTAAATATATTATATATATATATATATATATATATAATATATATACGTATATATATATATATATATATATATATATATATATATATGAGTGTGATATAATATTTCATATATATATATATATATATATTCAACGTAAAGAACGACGCTTGTATAGGAGAACATTCCGCGCAAGATGAGGAGGGAGAACGAACAAATGAAAAAATGAGATAACCACTCGGGAATCGAACCCGGGATCTTCCGATTGCCGGTCAGATATGATAACCACTACACCATGGTCCTCACTCGATCAGAGTGAGGACCATGGTGTAGTGGTTATCATATCTGACCGGCAATCGGAAGATCCCGGGTTCGATTCCCGGATGGTTATCTCATTTTTTCATTTGTTCGTTCTCCCTCCTCATCTTGCGCGGAATGTTCTCCTATACAAGCGTCGTTCTTTACGTTAATTATACTGCGTGTTCTTTGCAGTTGAAATGTGTATATATATATATATATATATATATATATATGTGTGTGTGTGTGTGTGTGTGTGTGTATATTAGATACACACCAGCAATACATATATAAGTGAAAATTCCAAGGAAAGAACCCGATTAGGAATGTGTTCCTGTTTAATGTCTTCCAAGAGGACGTTTCAATCAACTTCTTCGGCCACCCACGACTCCTAAAAAAAAAGAAGTCTATTCTCTCCAAACCAAAATCATGGCCAAATTTCATCTTTCGCTTTATGTTGTCCTCGTATATATATATATATATATATATATATATATATATATGGTACATGTCGAGGCTTCTATGTGAGTGGACCTGTTATTGATTTCTCATTGTTAATTACTGCGTCCATTTATATAATTATTTTTAATTATTAATATAATTATTAAAAATATAATTATTTCTTGGATTCCACTCAAAGAAAGGTTATTGAATTGACCTTCGGCTCGCGAGATACAAATAAATGAATAACTGAAATCCTAAAAAATGAGTTAATTAAATACAAAAATAAATGAGAAATTACATAAATAAAAATAAATGAACGAATAAATAAATAATGAATTAAGTAAATAAATAAATAAATAAATTCATAGATAAATAATTAATAAATTAATATATAAATAATAAATAAATCAAAGAATAAATATATAAATAAATAATTACTTAAATAAATGAAAGAATAATTAATTGCAAAAATAAATAAATAAATGAGTAAATGAAGGAATAAATAATTAGATATATAAATAAATAGATAATTAATAAAAAAGAATTTTAAGAATTAGATAAATAAATTGATATAATTATTTAAATAAAAAATAAATAAAATTAAAAAATAGTTAAATATATAAAAATAAATACCCGTATGTTGGTAGCTTAAATTAAGTTAAAAATGATAATGGAAGCAGAGAATATATATATATACAGTATATATATATATATATATATATATATATATATTATATAATATATATATATATATATATATATATATATCTATATATATATATATATATATATATATATATATATAATATATATATATATATATATATATATAATATATATATATATATATATATATATATATATATATATTTATATATATATATATATATATATATATATATGCCTGTAAGTTTTATTATAGTTTGTGTTAAAGTATATTATACGTCGTTTTGGTTTACTATTTCTTTACTGCTGAAGTAATTATTGCAAGTAGTAATTATGAGAAATGAGAATATGTATAAAAATATGTTAAGTACTTTTGATAAGAATATTAATGATCGATGTATATCTTTACTCCCAAGACCACTTTGCTCTACCCTTCGTATATATATATATATATAATATATATATATATATATATATATATATATATATATATATATATATATTATATATATATATATATTAATATATACAATTATATATATATATATATACTATAATGTTTCAGACCAACAAAGACCCTAGGATCCACTCATGGCTGGTCTACCTAACTGTGTTCGTAATTGTGTATTGTGCATGTCCTCCGTGGTGGCTGAGGGGACCTACAATTTTACGTGGGTTCCGAACCACAAAGCCTTAATTTTACTATCTTAAAATATACCCAATTTATCAACATATGCGTCTAATCGATTTTTAAATATGTTTATATGCGTGCTACTAATTACTTCTACCGCAAACTATTCCACCTATTTAGTATTCTATGCGTAAAAAAGTTTTTGGCAACTGCTGTCTCAAACCTTCTACTTGTCAACTTACACCCCTTATTTCTAGTCCTATTATATTGAGATATTTCGAAAAAGCTATCTCTATCTACGTTATCGAACTCATTCATAATTTTGAAAACCTGGATTAGATCACCCCTTACCCTCCTAGTCTCGAGTGTAGTCAATTTTAACTCTTTAAGCCTACCCTCGTACGATTTCGACCTAAGCGACGGAATCATCTTAGTTGCTCGTCTTTGAACTCTTTCGATTTTGTCTATATCTTTTCGCATATGCGGATTCCAAAAATGGATCGCGTACTCCAAATAGGGTCTAACTAATGATTTATAAAGAGGAACAATAATATCGCGCGATTTGTACTCAAAATTCTGAGCTTTAAAACCTAACACTTTGTTCTCTTTATTGACCGCTGCTGTACTTTGTTTCGCTACTTTTAAATCACCAGTGACTATAACTCCTAAATCTTTTTCCTGCTCTACGTTTGCTAACTCCTTCCCTGACATACTATACGCAAAATTACCGTTACGCGAACCTAAATGTAAAATTTTGTACTTATCGACGTTAAATCTCATTTGCCATGTGACTGACCAATCAACGATTTTATTCAGATCTTCCTGGATTTTACCTCTATCTTCGTCATTAATTGCCCTATCACCCAACTTCGCTTCATCCGCAAGCTTTGAAACTGTACTGACTAGGCCGACATCTAAATCGTTAATATATATAAGAAAAAGCAAGGGGCCCAATACAGAACCCTGAGGAACGCCGCTCGCTACATTAGCCCAACACGACTCCGCTTCATCAACGACCACCCTCTGTTTCCTACCTCGCAACCACTCTTCTATCCAATTTATTACTACACCCCTGATTCCATGAGCCTTAGTTTTTTTCAATGAGTCTTTTGTGCGGTACGGTGTCAAACGCTTTTTGAAAATCTAAATACACTACATCAACCGCCCGATGCCTATCGTAAACTTCAACCACGCTTTGAAAAAATTCTAAAAGATTAGTTAAGCAAGATTTGTTTCGCCTAAAACCGTGCTGAGTATTTCTAACCAAGTTATGCAATTCTAAGTGTTCGACTATACGATCCCTAATTATTGATTCCAGTAGTTTACCTACAACAGACGTTAAACTATATATCAAAGATGATTTTATATATATATATATATATATATATATATATATATATATATATATATGTGTGTGTGTGTGTGTGTGTGTGTGTGTGTGTGTGTGTGTGTGTGTGTAATTACTTTGGATTTTTTACAATGTATTCATGTAAAAATAATACCATTTCACAAGTTGATTTTGAGGATAACGAATGCTCTTAAAATGCGGGAAGTAATTCATTGTTGCGTATTTTTTAAATCTTGACTGTTTTACAATTGGTATATACAGATCTTTATTAACTATTAAATGTTCAACGGAATTTTATTGATATTACCATTTTTTTTTTTTTACCTCGCAAACAGGGTAGCCCTTCATTCTAGTTTCTTAGCTCAGCGGTTTTTTCTCCCCCCTTCAGTTTTTGTGTAATTACAGTAGCTATAAAATTCTTTAACTCTCGATGGTTGTTGTATTACTGTTTTATTGTTCTCTCTTATGATGAATGTCTTTTTAGTTTTATAGTTTTTACCAGACTGGAAGTATATATATATATATATATATATATATATACAGTCAGAAATATAGTGTGTTGTTTTTAAAGTGCTCTGAAACTCCTTCCGGGAAAACCGCTGCGTCTTTGTTTTGTTTTGGGTAATTACGTTACTTATTTTAAGTGTTTTAAACGAATACTTCTCTTGTTTTCGTACATCTGAAGTTTACATTCTTTTGAATGTCGTTATTTGTTTTTTGTTACTGTGTATGCACTCAAACGGACATAAATATGATTACCGATAAAGAATGTAACACGTAATATTTCTGAGAATTTCATTCGCTACATATTTTAGTCTTTTTAACGTTGCGTGCTCAATTTCCCCTTCAAAAACTTACGTTTTACATTCTGTAAAGTTTACGGGCGTAGACAAAACGAGACGGGCATTCGTTAAAGTACTTAAAATAAACAACGAAATTACTTAACTCTAATCGAGTCGCTCCTTTTTTTATTCGATTTTTTCGGATAAAAAACGGCACAAAACATTTTTGAAACGATGGATACATACGATTTTTGTCAGTTGTGGTGTGTCTGGTTGCCTGCAATGAATTTGTTAATTTATTTATACAGACTTCTTCCTCATTCTTCACTGAAATAATAGCTTTACGAGAACGGAAGCGTTTCTATATGCAAATGATCTCATAATAACAACTGTATTCGCAGTAATTTTCCTCTGTCAACGTAACATCACCTCACAGCAAAACCTTACATAATTGTCCCCCTCACGCACCTGCTCATTTTTCCTTAATTGAAACTTTAAACTGAACTGCTGCGGAAGGAGAGTTGGGACAACGCGTTGATTAAGTATCGAAATGTCTTCGAAGTTGCGTCTTTCCATAAAAGTATCAAAACCAAATGGATCAACTAAATAATCCTTCTCGAGGAGTTGAATCCAAATCCACTCCATTTCGCGAAACCATAAATTGACGAAATCTTTTTACAGAGGATTGACAAAAGTAAATAGATACCACGATAATTGTCCTCAAAAACAAATGTCAAAACTCATCAATGAAATGCCGGAACGCGCGTCAGCTTTACGTAACGGAAAGGGGAATTCAACATCATTCTAAATATATTCATTCAATAAATTTGTCATTTATTTATTTATTTGCCTTTTATTATCCAATAAAAACCTATGAAGAATATGAAAATAAAAACCCACTCTAATAGACAGAGTTTATTCCCACAACAGTTTCGATGCCCACTGGCATCCTCCTCGGGTGGATACAGAAAAACGAATTCGTTTTCTGTATCCACCCGAGGAGGATGCCAGTGGGCATCGAAACTGTTGTGGAATAAACTCTGTCTATTAGAGTGGGTTTTTATTTTCATATTTTGACCTTCACGTAGAAAAAAGTGAAGTTTTTTGCACCTATGAAGAAAAAAGGTGTCTATTTACTTTTGTCAACGCTCTGTATAATCTATCTTCGTAAACATGAACCTGGATAACAATTGAACTTGTCAATCATATATTTTTAATATTCTTTTAAAATAATAATCAAAAGAAGTTAAAAAAAATGTTTCTTCCAAGTCCCAAATAAAGTGATTCATCTCATATACATAAACCATTCAGTTAGCCGTCCTTTGGCATCACCTTAAGTCCTCATTTTATATTTAGTATATATTTAAAAATGTAGTGGTGGTATAGCAGGAATGTTACTCTCTCTCTCTCTCTCTCTCTCTCTCTCTCTCTCTCTCTCTCTCTCTCTCTCTCTCATGCCCTTTCGCTTTTAATACTGACACACATCCCAAATCCAAGAGCAAATACTGAAGTAGAAACAGTGAAGAACGAATAAATACAATAAGAGAACGAGAAGCGGAACAAAGTCGATCTGAGCAATGTCGACATGCATAATGTCCATACCAAAAAGCTAATTTAAATTAGGCCAGTTTAAGTTAAGTTGGGTTCGATTAGGTTACATTATGCCCGGGTAGGTTACACTAGGTTAGGCTAGATCTGTCTGGTTTGGTTGGTCATTCATTTTCATTGAAAATCTGAAGCCCAAACACTTGCATGAAGACAAACGTCGACATTATGAAATTCCATTTTCTTCATATATATATATATACTGTATATATATATATATATTGGAGGAGATTGTAGACACCAATCGACCACGGAAGTACTCCGGGGTGGATGTTAGGCAGGAGTTAGGGAGTCCTGGAACTCCCGTTTCTCCTGTCACTATCCTCTTTAGTTGATCTTTTTCCGTGTCTCATCTACTCTGTGAGCAGTCCAGCATGCTCTCAAACACACACTTCTTCCTCTATTCTTCACTACACATACATGCATCTTACGCACTACACAACGTTTTAAAAAACATATTTAAAAAAAATGGCATCATTGAGCCTTGGAGACCTTGTTTTTTGGCTCTCTCCGTCTTCTATGGAGGGGTCACTTTTGCGGGCGCTCGCCCTTAGCCCCTCCTTCCTACATAATATATATATATATATATATATATATATATATATATAGACCCTGTATATATATATATATATATCTAAACTGTAAAATTTATACGATTGATTATTAGGGAGAGGAATATATTTTTAGTAAAAAAACAGTTGTAGAAAAACAATTTATTTCCATTTACATAAAACTATATATATATATTATATATATATATATATTATATATATATATATATATATATATATATATATCGAACTTGTAATACTATTTACATTTCACAAAAGCGAATAATGACAAAACAATTTATTTAAATCATTGTTTTCCCTAATTTCTGTATGTATTATATATAATATATATATATACCTGACTTGCATAAAATATTAATTTAATGAAAACTACAGACATTTTTAATTCTGAATAATAAAATTATTTTCATTCCAGAAGAAACCAAAATATATTTATAAATATTATAATAATAATAATAATAATAATTAATTCATTAACTAAACTAATACGATTTTAAAACTATATATATATATATATATATATATATATATATATATATATATTAGTCACATCTGGAGTTTCTATGAATAGATTACTAAACAAAAAATTTAAAAGATTTTTAGAATAGTTACTGTTCCCTTGCATTTCCCGTTTTCTGTAAATATTTCGAGAATGTTGATTTATAATCTTTAATACTTTTCTTTACAGTTTGCATAATTTATAGGCTGTAACCCGAAATGCAACTTTCAACTCGGTTGTCTCTCATAGTGCAATGCTCGTACATTTCACATGTTATTGATCACATTTTTTTTGTTGAAAAAATTATGTTGAATTTCAACAAACTTGATTGAAATATATATATATATATATATATATATATATATATATATATATATATATAAAAAATATATATATATATATATATATATATATATTATATATATATATTATATATAAAAGGCAATAACTTTAAGTTCATATATAACAATAAAGTTACATTGGCATTTGTAATATACTGTCTATATATATATATATTGTACATAATTTCCAGTCCTGCCAATAATAAATTAAAAAATACGAGAATGTGCATTTTAAAAATATAAATACTGCATATTTATTATATATATATATATATATATATATATATATATATATATATATATAAACTAATGGAGAATTCTTCTATATTATTTTCTATCATAATTAAAATTAAAATCACTCGATTGGACAATTTATTAATATATAGGTAATGTTTTCTAAGGTAATATATATATATATATATATATATATATATATATATATATATATATATATATATATTATATATATATATATATATATATATATATATATATATATATATATATCCATGTATAGTATTTATTATATACAAAAGATTAATTAACAAAATTTTATTTATATATATATATAAGATGTTGGTTTTTTAACATAGGTTTATTTATTTGTTATGTTCGTAATTCATTGAAATTATTATCTTTCAAGTTGAAAATTTTTAGCATTTTTTATATTTTTATAGTAAACTTTTTTATTTTTATACATTTAAACCAATCTAGATGCCAATATATAACTTATATATATATATAGCGAATGTAACTGCAAAATTAATAATTGTATGCTTTATTACACTTATGGATAAGGAAAATATTCATTAAAATAAAATAAAAAACAGGAATTCGTTCTTCTTTATTTTCCTGACGTCAATCACAACGAAATGAATTGCACTTTCTTATTGCATATAAATTAATTGTTTTTCACGTCCCCTCAACTTCGCGAATACACTAGGATGGGACATTAGAATGAGACATCGTAGTGGGTGAGAAATTATGATGGGACACTGCATCAAGCGTATGAATATCCCGAATTTCTATATCCTCCATCGACACTACGAACGGGGACCTTAACTGAGGAGGTTGTGGTGCGCTTCTGAAGTATACCACGAGTACATGTAGGGGGCAGAGACCGGGGGCTTCATGTCCCACTGGTGTGGAGGAATCCCTGGGGAGGGTGCCGACCCCGCAAGGTGCGAGGCGTGGAGAGCCGAGGCACCTATTTGGTCATTACCCGAAGAAGGAGTGTTCGGGGTGGAGTGACCCCCTTGGCCACTTTGACTCTGCTGGCCTTGTTGGCTCTGCTGACTCTGAGAGGATACGGAGCCCCCTTGCCTACCCGACGAGGAAGAGGCAAGACCCCCATATGAAAGGGATGCTGGAGGGCTTTGGGGTTCGGGAGGGGGTGATGCCACGCTTTGTGGGGTCGTAGATGGGAGGGGTTGTCCGAGGGGGGAAGCGGCATCTAAAGGGGAACCACCCAGAGGTGATCCAGGGGTAATTGGAGCCCCCATTGGTGTGCTGGGGCCGCTCCCATTCTGGGCAGCTTTCATCAACTTTTTGTATTTGCTTCGGCGATTCTGGAACCAAATTTTGATCTGAAAAGGATAAAACAAAGAATGTAATTCCATTCCAGAAGAATGATTTTTCATTCGAATAGAATGTTCTTTAATTCCATTAGAATTTTCTTTCAATGCATAAGAATGATTTGCTTTCCACTACAGTGTTATAACAATGCATAAGAATGATATTAAATTCCATTTGAAAGTTTTGCATTCCATAAGAATGTTATTTCATTACATCATCCATAAGGATGATTTTCCATTGCTTCAGAATGTTATTTCATCCCAAAAGAATGTTATTCCCATTTGATGAAAATGTTAGTTTTTTTATTTAAAAAATAATTTTGTATTCCATTAGAATGTTATTCCATTTCAAAAGTATAACTCGTATTCCACTAGAATGTTATTTCATTCCATAAGGTGTTTTCTATTTTAAAACAATGATCTCATTCCATTAGAATGTCATTTCATTCCATGAGAACGTTATTGTCTTTCATTAAGATACTTCTCCATTTTATAAGAATGTCTTATATTCCTTGAGAATGTTATTCCTGTCCATAATAATGCTTATATCTTCTCTAGAATGTAATTTAATTTTATTAAACTGTTATTCCATTCCTTTAAAATGCTTTGCATTCCAAAAGAATGTTATTCCATTCTAAAGGAATGTTATTACATTTCATTAGGAGGCCTATCCATTCATAAGAATGATTCTGCACAACACTGGAATGTTATTTCAGTGCATAATAATAAGTCAGGAGGGCTAGGAACTGGCACAGCCCCTCGGCTAACTGATGCGGATCATTGCGCTAATTCCTGAATTATTATTATTACTAGCACCATCGGGATTCGAACCTGCGACCGCAGTGTCTTCACTTCGTTTATAGAGAAACGGTGTTACCCACTGAGCTACGGTCGCTGACTCGTAATGCATAAGAATGATATTATACTCCATTTGAATAATAGATTCAATTCATAAGAATGTGATTTCACTTCATCATCCATGAGGATGATTTTCCATTACATCAAAATGCAATTTCATCCCATAAGAATGTTATCTAATCTCATAAAAATGTTAGTCATTTCCGTATGTATACTGTAAATAAATTTGCCTTCCATTACAATGTTATTCCATTCTATAGGAATGTTATTATAGTCTGTTAGGATGCTTTCCCATTTCATAAGAATGATTGACATTCAGTCAGAATGTTATTCGAGTCCATAAGAATGATTCTACATGGCCATAAAGAAGTAATTCCATTCTATAACAATATTATTATATTTCATTAAGATGTTTTCCCATTCCAAAAGAATTATTTATATTCCACTAGAATGTTAGTCCATTACATTTGAATGTTATTCTATTACATTAGAATGTTATTCCATTACATTAGAATGTTATTCCATTACATTTGAATGTTATTCGATTACATTAGAATGTTATTCCATTACATTTGAATGTTATTCCATTATATTAGAATGTTATTCCATTACATTAGAATGTTATTTCATAATGAGTAATAGAGAAAATAATTCTTAGAAAAGCAGTCACATTCACATATTTGAACACGACTTTCCGTGAGAACAGAAACCGTCAATTCACCGCTATATTCCGCATGTTTTAAACCAGACAGATGTTGTTACTGTCATGTAACGTTATAACTTTGGCATACTATTGTATAACGTTAAGAGTTGTGCCCCCGTACGCACTTTTCACATGAATACACCAGTTAAAAAATCACTCAAATATAAGGAAATAGGGTAGAATAAAAAAAGGAATATATATATATATATGTATGTGTGTGTGTTTGTGTGTGTGTGTGTGTTTCAGAACGATTATTACACGGACTCGTTAAAAATTATTTACATCTTATTTAAATATACTAAAAGCGGAAAATTATACATACAAAATGTATATTAAAATTTACAACCTACTCAGTAATTTTATTATTATTATATATATATATTATATATATATATATATATATATATATATATATATATATATATATATTATATATATATGTATGTATGTATGTATGTATGTATGTATGTATGTATTGTAGACGAATATGAGGAGAAAAAATCTGGAGGATCTGTATTATATTTGTATAAATAAATTGAGACAATGTGTTATATTAAAACTGTATATATAATAAATCTTGTTAAAAAGAGAAACCACTTTATTTATATATATATATATATATAATATATATATTATATATATATATATATATTTATATATATATATAATTTGTTTACATCCATGACTGATCAGTTTCCCATGTAAAAGTGTTTAACATATATATTAATATATATATATATATATATATATATATATATATAATTGAAGTAAAAATTCCAGAAACTTATGATTTTGAACGTGAGCGATCAGATAAGGTAAGAAGTGGTTTCCAACTCAGATGTATGACCAATAATTATATGCTTATGCTTCTACCAGGCCGAAAACCCATCCCCATTTTTCCCCAATTCCTTGGGGGTATTTTTATCCCCCGACACCCTTTAACGTCTCTGCTTAACCACCACTCCCCCGAAACTCTCTTCTGCATAAGGAGAGAGAAAGAGAGAGAGAGAGAGAGAGAGAGAGAGAAGAGAGAGATCCTAGAAACACCCACCCATTTGCAATCTTGATAAATTTATGGACGAGATAAAAGTGTTTGAAACCCTTCAGGAAATAGTTTATCATGTGGACCCTAAAATAAAGGGTTGAACCCCAATTATGGTTTTAAGGGTGTTTAGAAAATAGTTAACTAGAAAAAATATATATTTAATTAATCGTCTTTATAACGATGTTAAGAATATATATATAATATAATATATATATTATTTATTTTTTGATCACTTCATAAATAATAAATAAATAATATTAATATATTTATGCTCTGTTTGCAAATATTTCAATAAGTTATCAACCTAATTTGCAATATTACCAATATAAACACCCAACCCATATATATATATATATATATATTATATTATAATATATATATATATATTGCTGTAAATCAACCAGTTTTACGTATATATTTTACAATAAATAATAAGGAAGGAAAGCTAGTATAAAGATAGAAGCGTTTGTGGTCAACCCGCAGTGTGATTTGGGTATGTAATGCCCAGATGAGAAGTGTAGATAGAGTCCACGAAAGGCCCTCTACAAGTGTTCGATTCATTAAAATAACAGAAAAAATGCTCTTATGTCTTGAGCTCTGCAAACAGCGTATAACCTCTTTATATATTACACTGTGTGCGTGTGTGTGTGTATATATATATAGCGGGCGGAATAATTGTATATAGAATATCCATAGATAATGTTTATAGACTATGTCCTATGCCCTATTTCACAAACGATATCTGCTGCTGGGCTTGATATATATATAATATATATATATATATATATATATATATATATATATCCTTACGAGTTTAGGTAACCTATTATTAAATGAGGTTCAAACCCCACAGTCTCAGTGATATTCCTTATATGCTAAGGAATCTTTCTCAGCTCTAAATTATACCTGAGTTGCTTCAATAATAGAAGGAAAAATATCATATATATATATATATATATATAATATATATATATATATATATATATATATTATAATATATATATATATATATATATAAAGTGTAGAGGAGGATATATATTAGTGTACTGTACTTGTATAGTATTTTGGGTTTATCTCCTCTCTTTCTCTCTCTCAGAAGTTTGAACAGTTCCTCCGTAGATCACTTCAAGGAAAGGTTAGACCAAATCTTGCACACTATTTGAGTGTGTAGAAAATTTTT
Source organism: Bathynomus jamesi (assembly GCA_023014485.1). Taxonomy (NCBI): domain Eukaryota; kingdom Metazoa; phylum Arthropoda; class Malacostraca; order Isopoda; family Cirolanidae; genus Bathynomus; species Bathynomus jamesi. The sequence continues at coordinate 15,964 of JAJOZX010008925.1, read as the reverse complement.
CGTGGCACCCGTTGCCATTGGTACCTTCTCGGTATGGGCCGCAAGGCCTTTTGAGGTACTTCTTTTCCTTGTAACTCCTTGTAACTCTCTCTCTCTCTCTCTCTCTCTCTCTCTATTTGCTGTGTAAAACCTCATAACTTGTTATAAATGTGTCAGTTGTATATTTCTCTCATATGATTTCTAAGCTTGTTTGATCAGAGAATGATATCCTGTCAGCTGCATAAATTTCTCTTATGTCTGCATATGAGAATCTTGGTGACACGAGTGTATGATCTCTGCTGGCTGCATGGGCACTTTCCATTATATATATATATATATATATATATATATATATATATATATATATATATATATGACGCGTCGCGAGTACGAGGGACGAACTCGCCACATGGCGATTTTGCGATTGTTCCATGAATGAATAGTTCAACCCTCCCCCCATCACAGACAATTTGGTATAACGAAATACCCCACTCGTACACTCAAAATGTAATTATTTTCAATGCGTGTATATGCGCTATGTGCCCTTCTTACACAATAGTCCACAAATTTAAATGCGTCTATCCCAAAACTGGTTTGGCGAGTTCGCCCCTCCTACTCGCGACGCCTCAATAAAGAAAAAAATTCACTTCTATATCTTTCTCACAGTCCGCCATAATGAACGACAAAACTCTACTAAAAGTAGTGACACACACACACACACACACACACAAGTACAAACATGGTTAGGTAGACCAGCCATGAGAGGATCCTGAGGTCTTTTTTGGTCTGAAACATTATAACATTATATATATATATATATATATATATATATATATATATATATATATATATATATATATATATATATATATATTATATATATATAATATATATAACAAATCGTTAGGCCAACTGTACGCCTTGACGATTGGTTAGGTTAGGTCGTGATATTTTTGTTAGTTAGCCTTATAAAGCTAACTAAAAAAGCATGGGGTGACGGATCTTCAGGTGATCTATATATGCACAAGTAAGTAACCAAACTGGCGAGTGGTGGTTGTTGCAGTAAGAGACGAAAGCAATAGGGCGGCAATCATTAGACGAGAATGGATTAAATTTTAAAGAAGGTTTTTTCTATTCCTTTTGATGTCTGTGTTTTTATTGAAATATAAAGTCTTTATTGATGCGTTTTGTAAAGAGGTTAATAATTAAGGCATGCACGGACGGACGTACGTGTGTTGTATTAAATATGACAGACAGCAGAAGGAAAATGAGTTAGTTGTGCTCTCTTTGCTTTGCACGTATCCAATCAATTATGTATATTATGGCTTCATCCCCATATTGAAATTGGTGTGTGTATATATATATATATATATATATATATATATATATATATATATATATATGTGTGTGTGTGTGTGTGTGTGTATATATATATATATATATATATATATATATATATGTGGTGTGTGTGTGTGTGTGTGTAATATATATAGATATTATATATATATATATATTATTTGTTGTGTGTGTGTATATATATATATATATATATATATATATATATTATATATATATATATATATATATATATATATATATATATATATACAGGGCGTCCCAAAAAAAATGTATACACACTTTAAATACTTATAAAGGCAGTGTTTATTAAAATACATTTCATTTTCAAAATGTAATAGAATCTACAGACATTATTTATTGTTTTGTCAACGCCTGTTTTCAAACTGACGTCCGTTCTGGTCTAGGCACTGCTGATAACGCGAAGCAATGGAATCGCAAACATCACGAAACATTTCGTTTGGTATTTGTGTGCATTCTCGTTCAATGGCTGCTCTCAATTCAGCGACTGTTGCAGGTTTTATAGCGTAGACTTTGTCTTTTAAGTATCCCCATAAAAAAAGTCTAGTGGTGTGAGGTCTGGTGAACGCGGAGGGTATTCTACGAAACCCCTTCGTCCAATCCACATCCACATCGTGCCAAGTACCACTCGCAATACTCCACTCTTCGGTCCGGATCATCATCATCTTCATTAATAGCATGGACTAATCTTGGAATGTAACTTTTCCATTGACAGCGCTTCAAAATGCGTTGGACAGACGATTCTGAAATTCCTACCTCACGACTCGCTTGCCGCACAGATTTTCTTGGACTTTGGTGATACGTTTCCAGTACTCTTTCTTGCTTTGTGGGGCTTGTCGATGTCCGTGGTCTTCCGGAACGCTTCTTGTGGACATTCTGAACAGTTCCATCGGCTTCAAACTTATCTCTAATTTGAGTGATGGTAAGTCGCGTTGGTGGATCTATTTGAAACTCCCTCCTAAACTGTCTTTGCACTTCAACTGCGTTTTCACACTTCCAGTAGCATTTTAGAATGAATTTCCTTTGTTCAAAGCTTAGTCTGACTGCCATTATTAATTCTAATGGGTTTAACTTGGAAAGAAAGAAACATCAATTGAGCTATCAGCTGTTAAAGTGTGTATACATTTTTTTGGGACGCCCTATATATATATATATATGATGAATAAAACCACGAAGGAAAGGAAGCACAGAGTGGTGCTGAAGCGCTTTCGTCTAATGACATCATCAGGAATCAGGGAGCACCACGCTGTGTTTCCTTTACTTCGTGGTTTTATTCATCATAAATATTTTTCACGTGTTACTTTCGTGAAATAATGTTCATATATATATATATATATATATATATATATATATATATATATATATTATATATATCCCACCTATATTTTGTTTAAAAATAATTTATAATAAAAAAAAATTCCATCCATATCCAGGAGCGCAAGATTCACTTCCCTGTGCGCTAATCTAACCTGAAACTTAAAACCTTGACTTAAACCAACTTAACCTGAAACAAACCCTTACTTTACGTAACTTGAACTTAATCTTAACTTTACCCGACATAATCTACTTAAACTTGACGATATATCCATAACTTAACCTAACCTTACCCGAAACTAACTCCACTTTAACCTTACCGAAACTTTAACGAACCCTAACTTAACCTAACCCAACCTGAAACTAACCCCCATACTTAACGTAACCTGAAACTAATCGTAACTTTACCACACTTAACCTAACTTGGAACTAACCAATGTAAACAATTAGCTTCCCCGACATACCAATAAGTAAGTGCACGTAGATCACGACTCCGCAAGGTATGCAGTTAAGGTTAATTTTTGTATGTAGAATATATGTATAATAATGAGCTTTATTTGCGTTGCAGTTTTATCTCAGATTTGTTTTAGTAAATTCTAACTTAAAATTTAAAGTTAATTATGCGTTATTGTTCATTTTCTTTAGTTATCCATTAAATTTTGCACAAAAGATAAAAATTAAAAAATGATGAAACTTTAGGATGATGACTAAAGGATGACGAGGTTGATAAGTGAATATTTTGGATGATGACTATTAGGATGATACTTATCTTTTGGATTAATTTACGTTCTCAGGGTGAATACGGGTACAAGAATGACCATGTTCCGTCGCCTACAAAATAATGAATGAACAGAATGGTGACTCCGTGATGAACTTAGTGACTTTATGACTGTAACATGATGGTTATAGGATCAATGAATTTAGGATGAGGAAAAAGTGATTACAAAATAGGATGAATAAGGAATTAACTCATTATGACCCGATTTTTTTTATTTAGCTTTAAAATAAAAGACACTGTGCGTGACCACATGGTCACGTTGGCCTATAATTCGTTAATGACCACTATATGATCGCAACAGGATGAAAAGGAAGGGTGGAACCCGATTATATTTAGGATGACTATATAGCGTTAGTTGTACATTATGTTTTAATGGTGTTTTTATAATATTTGGGAGTTTTTCACCTCTTTCGTAACGGAGGGGACCTACAGCTTGACGTGGACTCCGAACCACCCGAACGCGGAGGACAATCAATCACCCAACTATGGGAACAGAACTTAACCTCGCTGATTGAACGGGAAGTGGTGTTGCGATACGTCTACGACGTACCCCAGCATACGTATAAATTTCTCAATAAAAAAGAAATCACCCAATCGCTGATGTAGGCTGCAAAAATATATTAAACTAAAAAACTGACCATAAGTCAGTCCAGGAAACGTAAGTAAGTCTGCGAGTAATTGTCATTTTCATTACACACACACGCACGCACACACACACACACACACACACACACACTATAACACTATTTATTATTGGAAAAATCTTACTTTTAGTGAAGAATGAAGATCGTGTAACTCGTTGAAGAAACCTTTCATATATTTTTCCTCTTCGAAGACTCGTACATACCATACAACCGTTTCAACACATCAAATTTTTTATTCACAACAATAAAACTCAACGGTATTAATTAGGGATGGACCCACCTATCGGACCATGTATAAATAATCTCTCTCTCTCTCTCTCTCTCTCTCTCTCTCTCTCTCTCTTGATATATATATATATGTGTGTGTGTGTGTGTGTGTGTGTGTGTGTGTATTCCTTCTCCTTTGTTTGATCCCTGACATTTGGGAACCTCATTTTCAACTGCTAATCAAAGACATTCCGACGTAGAAGAAAACTGTAATAAGAACTTTATTTTTCATTTTATTTAAATATAATTTTTTTACAAAAAAATAATAAAATAATATAACACATACGAATATATATATATATATATATATATATATATATATATAGTTTTACTAATACTGTATATGGAATACAGCAAAATAAATTCCGGTTTTCATAAAAATTTAATTTTAATCAAATATAATTTCATGATTTCAAACAAACTTGATCTCACACACACACACACACACACACACACACACACACACACACAATTCATTCGAATATGAGCGCTGTTATTCATACGTACAATAAGATTCGTTTTTAGTTATTAAAAATGAAATTGTAATTAAACAATAAGAATTTCGAGGTTGAAAAATTGATTAAATGTTGCGGTTCAATTAAGGTATAAAATTTATTGGTTTACATTCGAAGTGACCCAATATTAAATTTACACTCTAAAGCCAACACTTGAAATTGAAACATGAAATATAAAAAATATATACGGGATAATGTGCATTTCGTTGCTTTGTAAACATTGATTTTATATAATATATATATATATATATATATATATATATATATATATATATATTATATATATATATATATATGATGAATAAAACCACGAAGGAAAGGAAACACAGTGGTGCTCAAGCGCTTTCGTCTAATGACATCCTCAGGAACACTGAAGTAAATAAAGAGTTCAAGACTATATATAGGTTACAAAAAAAAAATATATATATATATAATAAATATAGAAACAGCACAGTCGAATTTATTATATATTTATATATATTATATATATATATATACAGTATATGCGCCTAAGTAGTGAAGTACTTAGCATCGCTGACTACGAATGAATCGACCCTGGGAACCGATGGCTAACCCAGCTCTTCATCCTTCCACACAATAAAAATTGGTTGGTAGATAAATGGGTACCCTGGGTAGCCTAGTGGTTAAAACTCTGGGCTGCTGATTGGGAGGTTGTGAGATCGAGTCCTGGCAAGGACGTTGTAATTTCTGACCACCCGCTCGTCGGATTCCACGTTAAATGGTAGGTCTAAGGTGGAACAACAAGCTTAACCTTCGTCAGAATGAACAATTCGGGCAGAAGCAAACCCAAGGTGTGTGTATTATGATGTTCATAAATTATGTTTACAAATTCAATTTAATTTCAATTCAATTTGTAAAGATAATTTATGGACATACTTCCACTTAAACTTTGAATGTATCAATGAATATATATATATATATATATATATATATATATATATATATATATATATATATATATATACACACACACACACAGTATTTAGCTATATACAGTATTTAGCTAGCTATATATATAGAATTTACCTACCGAAGCCAGCATAGATATTATATGCCTAACGAAAACACACTTGCATAAATGCGAAAAAGGTCGTGAAAACTGCATCGAGGATACTGAATTAGCATTGCTGGACTATAACATATACAGAGCAGATAAAGTGGCTAGACGAGGGGGAGGGTGTTGCATCTACGTGAAAAACACATACACATGTGACGTGAAGGTAAACAAATCAAACAGCACAGTCGAATTTATTATATTACAAGTAAAAGAACTGAACCTACCCATTATGAACATCTAACACCAAACACCACAAAAAATTAATTCCAATTTGCTACAAATGAAATAGAAAACATATTAAAATTACTTGAAACTACAGCAACAAATATTCTAATTTTCGGAGATTTTAATTTCCCATTCATAACATGGAAGAAAAATGACGAAGTTACGTATGTCGAGAAGTTTCATGGCAACATTCCAAAAGATGATAGAACCCAAGCAACAATGCTATTAGATATTATGGAACATTACGCCCTTACCCAGGAAATCGGTGAAGCCACGAGAAAAGAGAACGTTTTAGATTTAATCTTGACAAATAACAAGCAGATAATAATAAACAGGAAAGTAACGCACACAAAGTTCTCCGACCATAACCTCATCGATATACAGTTGAAGTTACCACCCAGAGGGCCGGAAATGCATCCTAGAAAGGCAGAAGGAATATTTGAAGGCTTCAAAATAAATTCAAAGAAAGTAAATTGGGAAAACGTAAATAAAGATTTAAAAGAAGTAAATTGGGAATTGCTACTTCACGAGAAGACTCCACAAGAAATACTATGTATAATAGAGACTGAAACCAAACCTACAATACTGAAACAAATTCCAGAGAGACAGGAAAGAAAACGTAGCAAGCTCGAAAGGAAAATCGGGACACTATTCAGGCAACGAAGACAAACCTTAAAACATCACAGATGCAGAACTGATGCAAAGAGACTCAAACTAGAGAGGAAACTTGGCGAAATAGAAATGGACCTAAAGCAAACATTCATACATAAGACAAACGAGGAGGAAAACAAGGTAGCAGAAAACAAAAAATAACCCAAAATACTTCTACACGTTTGCGAAAAGGTAAATGCAGTGTAAGGAGAGTATTGGTCCGTTGATAGACGGGGAGGCCGAATACACAAATGACCCGGAAGAAATAAGCGAACTGCTTAGGGAACAATTTAACTTTGTGTTTAGCACCCTAACTCCGAGATGGAAGTGGAAAACCCAGACGAATTTTTCGACATAGATACAAATGAACCAAGAACAAATTCCGGCACAAACATATTAATGGACTTCGAGTTCACGGAAGGAGATATAATTACGGCCTTATCACAGATGCGAGGCAATTCAGCGCCAGGGCCAGACATATGGAGTGCCACGCTTCTAAAGAAATGTAAAGAGAGTATTGCAAAACCGCTATACTTACGATGGAGGAAATCACTCGACACAGGACAAATTCCACTGCCATTAAAGAACGCGAGCATTGTCCCCCTATTTAAAGGTGGTAACAGAGCAATGCCCAAGAATTATCGGCCAGTGGCTCTCACCTCACACCTTATAAAGTGTTTTGAACGTGTAATTAGGGGCAAAACTACCTACTACCTACAAGAAAAAGACTTGTACAAACCAAATCAACATGGCTTCAGGGCTGGAAGATCATGCCTATCAAAGCTACTAGACCACCAGGAGAAAATATTGGAAACATTGTGTCGACGACAAAACATAGATGTAATATATACTGACTTTGTTAAAGCCTTCGATAAATGTGACCATAGAATCATAGCACACACAAACTTAAGAATACAGGAATTGCTGGAAAGCTAGGAAGATGGATATTCAATTTCTTGACGCAAAGAACACGAAGAGTGGTGGTAAACGGAGTTAAATCGAAAGTCTCGGAAGTCGTGAGCTCTGTCCCACAAGGGACAGTATTAGTTCCCTTGCTGTTCATAATAATGATTGCAGATATTGATGCAGATATTAAGGACAGTATTGTATCATGTTTCGCAGATGATACAAAGATATATAAGGAAATATTGAACGAAGGTGACATAAGAAAATTACAAAACAACATTGAAACATTATTCCAGTGGGAAGAAGACAACAATATGAAGTTCAACGAAGAAAAATTCTAACTTCTAAGATATAGTAATAATAAGGAGCTGCAGAATAAAAGGTACAAAACTATGCAAAACAAACAGATAACACCAAATCTACAAGTCGGGGATCTGGGAGTAATAATGTCGTCGTATGCAGAATTCAGAGAGCACTACAACATCAAAATTACAACGGCTAGAAAAATAATGGGAATCATCTGGAGGAGCTTCCATAGCAGAAAAGCAAACATCATGCTCATATTATGAAAGAGTCTAGTTCTACCAATAATTGAGTATTGCTCAGTACTCACAAGCCCATACAGAAAACGAGACATTGCGAACATTGAAGCTATACCATAGGACTTTTACGTCTAAGATAGAAGAAACGGAAGGTGAAGACTACTGCTTTCGACTACAATCCCTGAAACTCTACTCTCTCGAAAGAAAGTGAGAGCGGTACACATTAATATACATATGGAAAATACTGGAGGGCTTTGTTCCTAACGTTAGAAATGAAATAGAAACAAACTGGAGAGATGTAAGGAATCTCCAGCACACCGACCTGAATAACTTCAAGAACCAGCTGGACAGATGATTCCTGTACAAAATTCCTGACCAAAAATACGTGGCTGGCTACGAGGACAGGAGGAGATCAGACAGCAAATTCCTCCTTCACCAAATCCCGCAAATGAGTGGGATGCTGCAAAGGGGTCGACCGCAGGTCGATCCTGAACCGTCGTTCGAACCCACACAAAGTAAGTATATATATATACAGTATATATATATATATATATATATATATATTACCTCGTTAACCTCGTTGCAGTTCCATGCGTTGGTCTCTCTTCACACGGAGGTCAAGCTGGTGGCCCCGCCTCTAGGCCTGGCTTGGTTGAGGAGCGAGTTACTCTCTTGCGCTCTCCACCGCTCATAGCCAGGTACATCCAGCTCATTTGGTACCGTCCTAAGCCAGGCATCAGTCTTCTTTTGAAGATTTCAACTCTGACCCCTGTAACGTTTCTGAGGTCCTTTAGAAGCTGGTTAAAAAGTCTTGGCCCCCTAACAACCAAACTATTTTCTTCAGTGTTGAAGAGGTCCCTTGTCAGGCCTTTATTTTGGGAACACTACACATTCTGCCTTTCCTATTTTCCAGTGTTGTTTGGATGGTAACTGGGTTTAGTTTGAGGTTTGGTACTAGTTTTTAGATCATTTTCCATATGTAGATTATGGTGTACCTCTCTCTTCTTCTTTTCAGGGAGTACAGATTTATGATAGTTTTCGTTGTCTTTCCCAGTAGTTGAGTTCTTTGCAGCCATTGATCTTAGCTGTGAAATGTTTCTGAGTTTCTTCTAGTTTATTAGCTTCTTTCTTTTTATATGGGGACTTCAAGACTGAGCAATATTCAAGTTTTGGTATGATCAGTGTTTTCAGCAGGGGAATCATTACTGTCTTGTCCCTTCTTTTGAACGTTCTTAGTACCTGTCCCGCGACTCTTTTTGCCTTGTTTATCGCTACCTGATTTTGTGTCTCGAATTTCGCATCATCGGTCATCATAACCCCCAAATCGATGCAAAGGATGTTACTATACTGTTGCTGTTTACTCCGCTGTCTATGTCTGTTTGTATGATAATGAATAGGAGTGGGGCCAGTACTGTACCTTGTGGTACTGAGCTGCGTACTTCTGATTCTGATGATGATATACCTCAAATTTTGACGACCTGTAGACATTCACTGAAGAAGGTGTAGATTGATTTTCCCACTTCGCCTGTTATTCCCATAGGTTTCATTTTATGTGCTATTATACCATGATCACATTTGTTGAAAGCTTTAGCAAAATATGTGCATATGACATTGTAGTTTTTATTGCCTTCGAGTGCATCTAGGATGTTGTTATAGTGCTCTATAAGTTACGATGGGCATGATCTTCCTGATCTGAATCCGTGCTGATTTTCGTTGAATCTTTCCAGTGTCTCCAAGAAGTCGTAGATTTTCTCTCTGGTTAAGCGACATTGGGTCTGGGTTAGAAGTTGGATGGGAGACCGTCCTCTGCGCCCGGATTATGTAGCGACCCGTGGTTCGGATCCCACGTAAAGCTGTAGGTCCCCTCCGTCATATGACCTTAGATGTTGCGATGGAGGTTAAACAACCCGAATTAAAAAAAAAAAAAATTATCTCTGGCTATTCTTTCAAATACTTTGGTGAGGTTGGACGTCAGTGACACTGGTCTATAATTCTTTGCTTGAGATCTGTCCCCTCCTTTATATATACGGACAATGTTTGCTCTTTTCAAGATGCTCGGTATTTCCCTAGGTCTTGAGTCTAGGGGATCTTCTCCATATCCAGTATAAGGGTATAAGTATTTCATTTTTACAGTTTTTAATCAATAATGCGTTCCATTTGTCCGGACCTGCAGCTGAATGTGATTTCATTTGTCTTATAGCTCGCGCTACATCTGGGGTGAAATAAAAATCTGCTATACAATCTCCTTGCAATTTCTCTTCAAAGAATGCATCTACGTCAAGTATCGCTTTGTCACTTTTTGGGGTACTGAATACTAATTCATACTGGGCTCTCAATGTTTCAGATATTTCTTTTAGATCGTCTGTTAGTTAATTGTTTCATTTCCTTAAGGCCCCGATAGTGGCGCGCTTTTTTGTTTTCCTTTACTATAGCTATAGAAGTATTCTGGATTTTCTTTTATTGCTTCCACCGCCTTTTCCTCTTCCCTCTCTGCATGGCCCTTAATCAGGATTTGTATTTCCCTATCGATACTCTCCAGTTTTTCTTGTATTACTTTCATGGCATTGTCGTCTCTGCTATTAGCTAACTTCGCCGCTACTCTTTCTTTTGCGGAATATGCTTTTCTTTTGCCTATCTAATCAGTTCCTCTTTCCTTTTAGCTGTGCTTTCGGAGCATACTTTTCTAAAATTCTCAGCGTCTTTTCTTTCAAGGTTGTTCTTCTTTCAGTTGTTTTATTCTCGAAAACTGTTCTCCACTCTATTTGGGCCATGTGTGATCTGATTGCTTCCAATTTATAGTCTTGGAGTTTAAGTTAAAAGTCCCAAATATGCTTCTTTCTTCAGTATGTGTATTGTCTCTTAATGTTTATATACACACACATAGTATATATATATATATATATATATATATATATATATATATATATACACACACACACAGGGTCTTCAAAAAGGGATAGACTATTTTAGTTTGTATATAATTTTAAAAGCGGTAATTTATACATACTTTACATATTTGTTTAATATCTTTTAAATGTATAAAATGAGGAGTTTTTTCATGCAAAACCATTTTCAGTATGTGCATTGTGTACTATCCACTTGGAGAACTTATGCAATAAAAACTCTTTTCTATTGTACAAGTCGTCATTTTGGTAACAATGTTTACTTTATTGTTTAATCTGTACAAAACTTGAAGAAATAGCGCATGTAGAAAATATTCTGATTTTGTACATGTTAATGGTTTAAGAAAAGTTTGTATAAGTTACTGTTAATAAGAGTCATATGCAACATAAAATGATCAGTCCTTTCTTGAGTATCCTGTGTATATATATATATATATATATATATATATATATATATACGTAGCATGCAACAATGCACCAAACAGAGAAGCTTCCCTTTCTTTAACATCCTAAAATATATGTAATTAAGTTAAATACCCCCATTAAACACGAGCAGCGCCTGCATAGAACTTGGGTATGATGGCTCTCTGGTTGATGGGTATTGGGTATTGGGTATTGATGCATCAGGTTTGCGTACAGCTACTTAAATTTTCTTCTAATCCCATTTTTTTATACTTCATCCTCATATCAAAAAATTTGTTCACTTTTCAATTACCCTTTTCGCAACCTGTTTTAAAAATGAAACTTCATCAGGTTGATGATATACAGATCTTTCGTTCTGAGGAGAGATAAATATTGATTTAAATTTTATAGGCGAAAGATTACAGCCCACACCACGAAGGGTTCAATGCTCTGGTTCTCTACTTGATGAGAGTGCCACAGTATACATGTATTGAGAGGGTATAGAGAGGATGTGTTAAAGAAGAATTTTGTATGTATATATATATATATATATATATATATATATATATATATATATATGGATACGCGGATGTAAAGATGGTGTGTGAATGTTTAGCACGTTGCTGAGTGACAGACATTTATGAATGACCAAAGAAAGCAAAATCCTCTTGAGGTTAGTTCAAGAAAACAGTCGGAGATGCGTTCATAAGAGTAGGAAAGACACTTGGAGGAAGTAATTTGAAATGTATTGTTAAAAAAGTTACGTGAACTGTCTGAAAGAGATTTGAAAAAGTGTGGCGATGTTTTAAGTGTACGAAGGAATAGAAAGGATACCTAACAGCAACAGACCGGCTAGTCCCTACGAGGGTGTCTGTTTAAGAAGGAAGGTTAAAATATGGAAGACAATTAATTTAAAGACGAGTGAAAGTTTTAAAGCAACGCGAAGGTAAGAAATTGAAAGGAAGGAAAGAAATTGAAAGAAAAAGTAAAAATGTTAAAGTACAGAAGTGTGAATCCGAGTGAAGATTGTGCATTACTTCTACGCAACTAACAAATGTTTCTAACTTTTGGGATCTTAATTAGGAAAGATAAACATCTAATCTCTTTTTAAAGGATTCCATCGAATTACTCGTACTTTGAACTACGCTGGCTGGCAATCTATTATAGATGAGGAAGACACAAATGTATGGAAGTAAATATTTCTGTAATGAAACGGAAGGTAGATGTAGATGTAGAATATGTTCGGCGAGAAGTAGTAGTATATACGAGTAGTAGTAGTAGTTCGCAAATGGGAAAGAAATTCTGGATGTTTGATTGCGAAGTTCAATGTTGAAATAGTGGCAATGCGTAATCCTTAATACATACGTACGTTTCACGCATACAATGAGCCACTCAATCTTTTTTTTTTATTTAATTTAAACAAAGAATATGTTTGAAGTTTAAACAAACAAAGTATCGCGTTCAAAGTTATTCAAAAGCCCAATTTTATTAAAATTAAACTAAATAAATTATATAATTTGGAAATAAAATTTGGTTTAGAGTAAACATAAGCAAAATTATACTTACTTAGAATTAATTTTTTCCAAATTTCGCTTATGAAAGTGGAGCTGATCAGTTCCAAATAAATATAATCTTATTTTTTGTTTAATCTAAACCAAATTTTATTTTCGAGTAACGTCAATAATTTAGTTTCATTTTAACAAAATTCACCGTCATAATTTTGAACAAAATATTTCGCTCATCTAACATCCAAATAAATACTTTTGGGATCACCTGAAGATCAGGGCCCCCAGCCTTCGTTAGTTACCCTTATAAGGCTTAACCAATAGTTAAGGGCGTACAGTTGACCTACCGATTGGTTAGGATAGGTCGTGATATTTTCGTTAGTTAGCCTTATAAGGCTAACTAAAGAAAGCTGGGGGCCCTGATCTTGAGGTGATCCATAAAATTTTTAGAGTGAAGGTTGGAGAAGATAATATGAGATTAATAAGGATAAATATGGTTGGAACTGCGAACGAAGTGGATGTAAAATGGTTGTAGTGGAAACTTACTGTAGCCGCATGAACTGATACGTTTGTCGAGTTCTTCGGTGCCTCTTCAAACTGTTTTAGTGCCAGTGCCATATAGATTATTTCTCTTCATTCGCAGATGAAGCGAGCCATAAAATTACTTCTCACATGGATTTCCTTTACGATTACCAAGTGGTTGGCTTATGCTTGGCATAAAACTTTCATTTATTAGTTAAAGAAGAGATATGAGGAAAGAAATTAGGAAGATATTAGGAAGAAAAAACTGCTTATCTGATTTAAAAGGCAAATGAAATATGTACAATGGAACAACAGGACAACCCCCCATATATATAATATATATATATATATATATAATATATATATATATATATATTACAGGGTGTCCGAGAATTATCTGTACAATTTTTGGCTGTATTAAAAGTCAACCATGAAGTGTAGAAATTCCAGTTTTGTCCCATTTTACAGAGGATCTCGTTACGTTTTTTCTGATACCAAGTTTTGACAAGTTTTTTAGAAATTCCAGTGTGTCCGAACATTATCTGTACAATTTCATCTTTTAATAAAATTCTTGATAACACACGTAAAATTCTTAAACAAGATTATTTAGAATCTGTATTTTCAAAAGTTTCTTTTATTAAAGTAACGTTGTTACAAACATTCGATATGTGCACCATTAGTGATTCGCAAAACATCCAATCGATACTCCAAATGTTGCCATGTACGCTGCAGCATATCCACATCAATTCGCTCAATAGCAGCTGTGATCTTGCTTTTAAATCATCAATGTTTGTCACCGTGTACATTTCTAAAAAACTTGTCAAAACGTGGTATCAGAAAAATCTTAATGAGATTCTCGTAAAATGGGGACAACACTGGAATTTCACACTTCATGGTTGACTTTTAATAACAGCCAAAAATTGTACAGATAATTCTCGGACACCCTGTGTATATATATATGTATATATATATATATATAATATTATTATATATATAACCCAGCTGTTCAACCTTCCATACAAAAAAAATTGGTTGGTTGATAAATGGGTACCCTGGGTAGCCTAGTGGTTAGGACGTTGGGCTACTGATCGGAGTTGAGGACTATGAGGACGTTGTAATTTCTGACATTTGTCAGAATGAACAATTCGGGCGGGAAGCAAAACCAAAGTGAACCAAGGTTTTATATTATATACTATATATATATATATATATATATATATATATATATATATATATATACAGGGTGTCCCATTCGAACTAAAAACAACTTTGAAACTTTGTAATTTTTAAAGTATTAATGTGAGAATGTTGAAACTTTGCCAGTTATTACACCATATGCATAAGTTTTTGTCATAATGTTTTTTGTTTGTTTCAGATTGAATTATGTTTACCCTACAAGAAAAAGCGAAATGTGTGTTATGAATGGCTGAGTTGAAGTCCCCTACTCTGGTGCAACGGCGATTTCGTACAACCTTTCACGAGGAACCACCCACCAGAAGAGATCTATATAAGGGGTTCCAAAAAACCTTAGCCCCCCATTTGCAGCTTACATGTTTGCTTATATCGAAATAGTTTTTAGTGATTATAAAAATATATAAAATTCTTTATTTAGTGCAGGTATTAAAATTACTCTAGCTGATAAAGTGATAATAATGGCTTCTCAATTAATTGGTGATTCGGAGAGGCAACGTGTGATAGATCGCATACGAGCAATAACATTTCGGGAAGCTCGTGATGCTGGAGCCACCTTATAACACGTCATGGGTTGCCAAAAGTTGCGAAGAAGTGAGGACTTCGTCAAAAGAAATTGGAATAAAACTTTGGATGAATGTGAAATGGATACAACCAAATCTGGGCGCCCAAATTTGCCACTCTCTCAGGAAACAAAGGACATCATTGAAAGCGGTACGCGTAAGCGGAAAAACAGCTGTGCTAAACTTTCTAGAGAGATCGAAGTGTTAAGAGGAAAGATAGTTAGTGGTGAGATCATTCGACTGTACCGTCATAGGCAAGGTTTAAAGCCTTGGCATGAACTTCCAAAGCCAAGAAAAAACTCAACATCGATGACGAAGATGTGGTTTGCCTATTATCTTGAAGATTGGGATGTGGATGATTTCATGCATTTAGCTGTCTCCGATGAATTTTTTGTTTACGTAACACGTCGGCCTAACTACCAAAATGATCGAGTGGGGCCACAACACCAGATGAAATCGATGACATGAACATTATCGCGAATTATTAAAAAGTCCAGACTGTGTTGGTGTTTGTTTTGTTCACTGCAAAGAAGCTCATGTGAGTGCTGAAGCCAAATGGTCAGAGTTGGGATGGACAGTATTTTCGTGATATTATTCTATCC